>PVKV010012384.1:0-65946 GCA_004027835.1 Alouatta palliata | reverse complement strand
GCAGAGAATCGTTTGAACCCAGGAGGCTGAGGTTGCAGTGAGCTGAGATCACACCACTGCACTCCAGCCTGGGTGACACAGCAAGACTCCATCTCACAAACACACACAAAAGAAGAAGATAGCACTTCTAACTTGAAAACAGGTAGAAACTGTAAAATAAGAAAAAGCTGCACTTCAGAAGAGGGATGGAAATGTAAAACAAAACAGAATTCAGAATTATAATAAAAAACCCCTTGCAATTTTTTTTAAACCCACAGCAGATCAACAATCTGAGAAAACCATTTCAAACATAGGGTACCAAACTTTGGTCCTTAATCAATGCATCCTGACACCAATACTTAATTATTAGAAAAACAAACCATTTCTTTCCAATCCTAGCCAATTCAGTCACATACAAAACTCCCTTTATAAGATCCATCCTTCATAAACTCTCCATGATTTGCTTAGACCTGCCAGCTTTTGTTCTATTTTTTCCTTTTTTAAAATATTGGAACAAGCACTGATTATACCTCAGGAAAAAATTTAACTTTTTCTTCCCCTTATCATTGAGACCACACAAAATTCTTACCCATACACATTACTTTTGTATATAATTTTTTTGTATGCAGTTACATATATTAATTAGAAGTCATAATTTTTAGTGGCTTTAATTTTTAGTAAAAATCCAGGAAGAAATTTTGAATTGTTATGTATTTTTATCTCATAAATATGTATTTTATAATATATAAAAACATATTTTTATAGAACAACTTTTAATGTGGAACAGGACATTATACTAATGGACTCACATTTTTTTTGTCTTTTAATAAAATTTAAGAAGCCAAAATAAATAAACATTAATCTATGTTTAGCAATTAATTTGTCTGTATTTTAGCTTATTTAGAAATGACTCATATATTTTGTCAATATCTATGATTTAATTCAACATAATGGTAAGATTTCAAATTACATGAAAAGTTTATAAATATCTCATTTACATTTACCTAATTTATCTTTAACAATTATACATATTTTACTTATGAAAACTGAGACTTTAGACAGAGCTAGTAATTATTTCACATTATCTTCTGTTAATCATATTTTTAACAGCATGTGAATATCAAGTGTTCATCTAAGTAAGAATCTTAAACTTACATATATGAATACTTAGCTGATAACTCAGAAGATACAGTTGTTTTCATTAAACCAATAATATTAAACTAGTCTTATTCATCAATGTTACATCAACAAAGATTATTGTGCTTTTAAGCTGGATTTATAGTTTTATTACCTTAAAACATTTAGTAGAGACAAATATAATGCTGTCTGACCAATGAACCCAGGCAAAAATATGTGCTGACAATTCTGAAAACAGCTTTATTTTTTCTTTATGAACAAATTTTAAATCAGCTTATATATCAAAGATTTAAGTCATAAGAACTAAGAGGTATTTGGGTTAATTACTATATTTCTGATAAATAAATTAATACTTATTTTCTCTTTAAGCCAACAGAGCTCTCTTATATACTCTGGTTGAAAAAATGTATACATATAACATACAAACATTTAAAAAGCATAAAAACATACAAATGACTAAAAACAGGGACCTTTCAGCTTTTATTTAAAAATTAATCATGAGTAAAACAGTAATATAAATTCACTGGTGTATGAGAGGACAATTGGATTCAAATTATATTTCTGACAACATGAGACAGACACAACCAAACCATATCATTCTGCCCCTGGCCCCTCCCAAATCTCATGTCCTCACATTTCAAAACCAATCATGCCTTCCCAACATTCCCTCAAAGTCTTAACTCATTTCAGCATTAACTCAAAAGTTCACAGTCCAAAGTCTCATCTGAGACAAGGCAACTCCCTTCCACCTATGAGCCTGCAAAATCAAAAGCAAGTTAGTTACTTCCTAGATACAATAGGACTACAGGCTTTGGGTAAATATGCCCATTCCAAATGGAAGAAGTTGGCCAAAACAAAGGGACTAAAGACCCCATGCAAATATGAAATCCAGTGGGGCAGTCAAATTTAAAGCTTCAAAATAACCTCCTTTAACTCCATGTCTCACATGCAGGTCGCATTCATGCAGGAGGTGGACTTCCACATCCTTGAGCAGCTCCACCCCTGTGGCTTTGTAGAGTACAGCCTCCCTCCCAGCTGCTTAGCCTCCCTCCCAGCTGCTTTCACATGCTGGCATTGAGTATCTGCGGCTTTTCTAGGTGCACAGTGCAAGCCATCAGTTGATCTGCCATTCTGGGGTCTGGAGGACGAATCCTCTTCTCACAGCTCCACTAGGTAGTGCCCCAATGGGGACTCTATGTGGAGGCTTCAACCCCACATTTCCCTTCTGCACTGCCCTAGCAGAAGTTCTCCATGAGGGCCCTGCTCCTGCAGCAAACTTCTGCCTGGACATCCAGGTGTTACCATACAGCCTCTGAAATCTAGGTGGAGGTTCCTAAACCTCAATTCTTGACTACGGTGCACCCTCAGGCTCCATATGACATGGAAACTGCCAAGGCTTGGGGCTTGCACCCTCTGAAGCCATGGCCTGAGCTATACCTTGGCTCCTTTCAGCCTTAGCTAGAGCAGCTGGGACATAGGGCAACAGGTCCATAAGCAGCACACAGCAGGGGTGCCCTGGGCCTGGCGCATGAATCCATTTTTTCCCTAGACTTCTGGGCTTGTGATATGAGGGTTGCCATAAAGACCTGTGACATGCCCTGGAAACATTTTTCCCACTGTCTTGGCAACTAACATTTGGCCCCTTGTTACTTATGCAAATTTCTGCAACTGGCTTGAATTTCTCCTCAGAAAATGTGGTTTTTTTCTATTGCATCATCAGTCTGCAAATTTTTTGAAATTTTATGCTCTGTTTCCCTTTTAAATCTGAATGCCTTTAACAGCACCTAAGTCACATCTTGAGTGCTTTGCTGCTTAGAAATTTCTTCCGCCAATTACCCTAAATCATCTATTTCAAGTTCAAAGTTTCACAAATCTCTAGGGCAGGGGCAAAATGCCACCAGTTTCTTTGCTAAAACAGCAAGAGTCAGAAACAAAACAAAACAAAAAAACTTTAAATTTCAAATGGAATCAAGACAACAATAAGCAAAAAGAACAAAGCTGGAGGCATCATGCTACCTGACTTCAAACTATACTACAAGGCTACAGTAACCAAAACAGCATGGTACTGGCACCAAAACAAATATATAGACAAAAGTAACAGAACAGAGATCTCAGAAATGAAACCGCACATCTACAACCATCTAATCTTTGACAAACCTGACAAAAACAAGCAATAGGGAAAGGATTCCCTATTTAATAAATGGTGCTGGGGAAACTGGCTAGCCATATGCAGAAAACTGAAACTGGATCCCTTCCTTACACCTTACACAAAAATTAACTCAAGATGGATTAAGGACTTAAATGTAAAACCTAAAACCATAAAAAACCCTAGAAGAAAACTTAGGCAATACCATTCAGGACATAAGCATGGGCAAAGACTTTATGACTAAAACACCAAAAGCAATGGCAACAAAAGCCAAAATAGACAAATGGGACCTAATTAAACTAAAGAGCTTCTGCACATCAAAAGATACTATCACCAGATTGAACAAGTCACCTACAGAATGGGAGAAAATTTTTGCAAGCTACCCATCTGACAAACGACTAATATCCAGAATCTACAAGGAATTTAAAGAAATTTACAAGGAAAAGAAACAACCCCATCAAAAAGAGGGTAAAGGAAATGAACAGACACTTCTCAAAAAAAGACATTTATGTGGCCAATAAGCATATGAAAAAGAAACTCATCATCACTGGTCATTAGAGAAATACAAATCAAAACTGCAATGAGATACCATCTCATGCCAGTTAGAATGGTGATCATCAAAAAGTTGGGAAACAACAGATGTTGGAGAGGATGTGGAGAAATAGGAACCCTTTTACAATGTTGGTGGGAGTGTAAATTAGTTCAACCATTGTGCAAGAGAGTGTGGCAATTCCTTAAGGATCTAGAACTAGAAATACCATTTGACCCAGCAATCCCATTACTGGGTATATACCCAAAGAATTATTAATCATTATACTATAAAGACACATGCACACATGTGTTTATTGCAGCGCTATTTACTATAGCAAAGACTTGGAACTAACCCAAATGCCCATCAATGACAGAATAGATTAAGAAAATGTGGCACATATACACCATGGAACACTGTATATCCATGAAAAAGGATGAGTTCATGTCCTTTGCTGGGACATGGATGAAGCTGGAAACCATCATTCTCAGCAAACTAACACAGGAACAGTAAACCAAACCCCACATGTTCTCACTCATAAGTGGGAGTTGAACAATGAGAACACATGGACACAAGAAAGAGAACATCACACACTGGGGCCTCTAGGGGTTGGGAGGCAAGGGGAGGGAGACCCCTGCTAATGAATGCAGAGTTTAAAACCTAGATGATGGGTTGATAGGTGCAGCAAACCACATGGCACATGTATACCTATGTAACAAACCTGCATGCTATGCACATGTATCCCAGAACTTAAAGTAAAAAACAAAACAAAACAAACAAAAACATAGCAAGAGTCACCTTTACTGCAGTTATCAACAAGTTCCTCATCTCCATCTGAGACCACCTCAGCCTGGATTTTATTGTCCATATGATTATAAACATTATAGTCAAAGTGATTCAGCAAGTCTCTAAGAAGTTTCAAACTTTCCCACATTTTCCTGTCTTCTTCTGAGCCCTCCAAACTCTTTCAACCACTGCCTGTTACCTAGTTTTAAAGTTGCTTCCACATTTTCAGGTATCTTTACAGCAGTGCCCCACTACCTGGTACCAGTTTACTGTATTAGTCCGTTTTCACACTGCTGATAAAGGCGTATCTGAAACTGGGTCATCTATAAAGAAAAAGAGGTTTAATGGACTCACAGTTCCACATGGCTGGGGGGTCCTCACACTTCTGGTGGAAGGTGAAAAGCACATCTTACATGGTGGCAGGTGTGAGAGAATGAGAGCCAAACAAAAGGGAATACCCCTTATAAAACAATCAGATCTTGTAAGACTTATTCACCACCACAAAGACAGTATGGTGGAACTGTCCCCATGATTCAGTTATCTCCCACTGGGCCCTGCCCACAACATGTGGGAATTATGGGAGCTACAATTCCAGGTGAGATCTGGGTGGGTACACAACCAAATATCTCATCTGCGAACAAAATTTTTGGTAAAGCTGTTTGAGTCAGTTACCAGTATACTGGATTGGACAAAGACTAGTTAACTGTGAAATTATGTGAAGAGGTTTAAAAGATAAGAGTTATTCTAATAAAGCTTTACAGTATGTTTTTGGTCTCAATTTCTCATCCTTGAAAATAAAAGTATTGTCTTTCTAGTGTAGGGAAGATTACTTTCACATGGGAATTTTCTTCTTTGCTTTTGAGAAACATTGTGACGGTAAAAATGTTTGTGTGTGTCTTTGTGTGTGTGACTGCTGTTGTTCAAATGTCTTCACTTAAATAGTATGCCAGAATAGTTGAGGAGTTTTGAAAACAAGTAAGTTTAGATCATAGCAGGATTAAAAAGAGGAAGTGTAGGAAGTTGGGGAGAAGGCTCTGAAAAGGAAAGACTGTCAGCTCACTTGGAGTTTGCAGTGAGGCAATCTCTGGGTTCTGAAAGCATTTTGGAACCTTAAGATACCAGTTGAGGTATGTGTTCTATTTAGACTGTATATTTTATATAAAGCCACATTCTTTTAGTTTAGTTCTAAGAAAAATAAACTGTTTGAATGAGCCTCATAACATTTGAACATGCTGGAGTCCCAGAACTGAGGTACTATCTTGGCAAGTATTTGAACTTTGACAGTCCATATTGTAAGTAAATTTATATAGGTGATTTGTTTTAACATCAAATGCACAAAAACTGAAATAAAATTCAAGTGGGCAAAAGAACCTAAAGATAAAGTACATACTCATCAGGAAGGATGGAAAGCCACCTTTAACAGGGAAAAAAATCCCTCATTACCAGAAGGCTTATAATCAGGAGGGGAAAAAGCACATCTTAAACAAATCCCAAAGTAAACCAAATAATCAGTATAAAAATGGGAGCTCTCCAAGAACATCTCATTCGGGAGAAAGTGTGGGGGCTGTGTGTTGTAGTCCCAGAAGCTGTTGATGTTTCGAGGTGAGTCCACTTTGGATCCCACTTCTGACACCAAGTATGTCAGAGTCAAATGAAAATTTAGAGAGAAACCTCTAAATAAAATGTCTTATTTGGAAAATCAGAATTGCAATTTAGGGCATACATACAGACTGGGGTGGTCTTGGATATATCCAACACACAAAGAGAAGTTTGAGGGTTTTATTGGAAAGATAAATGTATTATCTTGAAAAACAAATTATTGGCACTAGTGAGGCTTTGGGAACTGTCAGGCCCTGGCTGGTGAGTGACAGTTGAAGGTGACACTGACCTTAGAGCCATGGCAGTTCACTTTGGCAGCTACCCGGGAAAACTGATCTTAGGTGATAGCAAGTCATTCCGCAGCAGGTCATCCGGCAGATAGAATCCCCGGGCAGGTGTTATGCACTCTGAGTGTTTCTGCTCCTGCCCCCGGTCTCCACTACAGTCTCTATGGGCAGGAAAAGATAACTCTGATTCATAGCATCCATTTTTCTTAGTAGACACTTGAGAGGGGCGGCCTATGATGCCATGGTTAAAGAAACACACCAACCTTCTCCCCACCAGGAAAAGCTGTTCCAGCTAATCGTGGGGCTCATGATTCTAACAAGAAAAGATTCATGTATATTTCTTTAAATGACTTTCCGCTTACGAGATTCTTTGTCATTATTGCTATAGATGAGGACAGCTCTGTGCCAGAGAATGACTTGGGAGCTGCCCTGCCGAGTGGAGCCTTGTTTGAAAGTGTCAGCAACGTTTCATCCAGGTTATGATGGTCCCGTTTTCCTTCTTCATCCTTGTGGAAGCTGCAGCTTTTATTTGAACTTCCCTGGTCCTCATTCAGGATATATAATGAGGCCTGCCAGGTTTCAGGCGCTTGGGACTGGAGGTCTAGGAGGGGACAAAACAGCCACTGAAGCCTCTCGTGCAAAGCTTGCTTTTTTCCTGTTGTTCAGCCGGAGGTGGACTCATTTCTGACCCCCTTCTTTCTCTCACACCATATGTCTGATTCTCTACCAGACCCTCTGCTCCTGTGTCAAAGCATATCCCAAGCCTCACTGCAAGCCCCTACTACACGGCGGGGCCTGTTCAAAGGCTGCCAACCTGTGGCTGGGATGCTGCATCGGGCCCCCCGGAAGTTTGTCTTCCCTTGTCCAGTGGCAGATAGGTGGGTGCTCCCAAGCTCTCCCCTCTTTCTTTAGGTAGCACAGTTACACTCTGTGTCTGAACCAAAGCTTCCCTTGCAGCCTGGTGTGACCACATGATGGAGTGTGGGCCATGACAGGATGTGTCCCACCTTAGGGCCAAATTCTAAAGCCCCCAAGACACAGCCCCATGCTTTGTGCCCTTCTGCAGCTCAGAGAAGATGAGCCTAGTGACCTTGGGACTCTTGATGATGGTGGAATCAGGGGACATGAGGGACCTTGGCCTTGAAACACAGCTCGAAGGAAAACTACTCATTTGGGTTTTGACCCATACCACACAGTGGCAAACATCTGGTAAAACTGTCATCTGAAATTGCTTGGAAATAGGACTTTACCACCTAAACCCACAGCTCTAAGGCCGGGGCACCTCCCCAGACCAGCAGCATTGGTGTTACCTAGAAAGTCAGAAATGCAAAATTTTGGGCCCACCCCAGACGCCCCCATCAGAAATTCTGGGTTGCAGAAATCTGTGTTTTAATAACCCTTCAGATGACCAAGGTGCCCCACACAGTCAAAACGCCTGCTCCCATGTGTGCTGAGGTTAGTTTGTCCCTTAGCAAAGTGCAATAAGAAAGAAAGGAGGCCAGGATAGAGTTTACCAATCTCCAAATAGAAGTGACAGAAAATAGACTTCAGTAATGTGAGGTCTCGAAGTGCTGGGAGAACTCATCACTTCTAGATTCCAGACAATCAGAAATAAAATTTTAAAAGTCTTTCAATGACAAAGCAAGACTTCTCAGATGGAAAAAAAAGGGCTTAGTCTTGTTGCATAGATGAGGTGGAGGATGTGGTTCTTTCACAAATGCCCGTGCAAGGGAGGCATGAACACAGAAGCAATCCAGTGGACTCCTTGGCACAGGGGAGACGGAAGCAAACCAACCAGGAGCCATCAGGCACTTGTGTCTTCAAGTAAAGCCTGGATTGTTTGTGTCTGTGAAGTGTTCAAGTGCTCCTGCGTCCTCAGGCCTGTGGACCAGTCGAAGGCAAAACCACCCAGTGCTGTGTGATGTGGCCACAGAGAAAAGAAGCCTCAGGAGAGGGGAACCTGGGGCTGGAGAACAAGGGAGATGGATGTTTCCCTCTGGGTGCAGGAGCAGGACTGCTGAGGGCAGGATCCATCATTTCTTGGGGCCAAGGATGCTGCTTCCTACTCTCTGCTTTCTGCCTGGGAGTGTTGTCCTGGGAAGCCTGTGTCTGCCCCACTCACCATGTGGTACAAGCTCCATATACCAGTGAGGGCAACCCTGGCTGCCGAGAGCGCCTCGCAAGTCATGCATCCTCCTCTGAGCTCATGGCAGCCCTGTGAAGTGGGACGCAGACTTCCTTCAGGCAAAGACGAGTGGCTCAGAGAAAGGAGGAAACTTGTCCAGAACCACCAGGCGGGCACCTTCTGTGAAGGCAAGCGCTCACCCTCACCCTGTGCCAGCCACCCGTCCCTCGTCACGGGAGGCCAGGCCCTCCCTGCACAGCGAGCACCTCCCTGCTGCCTTTGGGAAATGTGCCTCTCTCGTTCCTAGAGCTTTGCCGTGAAGATTCTGCTATCAAAGGGGTAGAAGCCCCCACATAGCATGAAAGTTGTTTTATATTGTTTAAGCCATGGTTTCCCAAATATTTTAGACCACTAATTAATTTTTTTCTCTGAGACATCCATTAATATGCTCACAGAAAATTGTGGCATTCACTTTGGAAAATACATCTGTTTAAGAACGAATAATGAATACACAGCAAATTTAGAACTATGTTAAGATTCCATAACGAAAACCACTCTAAACGTTCTGAAATGGCTGAAAACATTTCCCTAAACCTTCTGAAAGTAATTTCTGGGCTTCTTGGAGATTGAATCATCCCTTTTGAGCCCACTCAGGGGAGAGTTCAAAAGACCTCAGAGAAGATAAAACACACGGCAAGAGACGGCTCAGCCTGCCAGCTCTGCACTGGAGAAAATGCGTGCTGGAAAGGCCGGGGGTTTCCATTCGCAATATTTAGTAAAAGATAAAATAAAAAGGAAAATTGCTTTCTGAATGGCTCTCCCGGCTCCCCTGACTTCATGGGAGTGATGACTCAGCCCTCCGTTTTGTAACTGCAGAGATTTAAAGTGGAGACTAGACCTTTGGCATTTCAGAAAATGTCTAATCTGCTTTCCTCTGCTTTTTCCAGGACCCCTCTGGGGCCTCCGTCCTCCTCGCTCGCGGAAAGCCTGCTGTGAACGGAGCCACGAAGTGGAAAAGGCCTGCGGCTCTTTGCTTCCTCATGCTCAGCCCAAGTTTATCCAAAGCTGTGGAGTTCGCTAAAATAATGCAGGCCATTTGGCTGGAAATGGGTTTTTGTTTCTCTTCACTTGTCCCAAGGAAGCAAAGCGAGACAGAGGCTGCCCCTTGTCCTGTCATTCATTCTCGGCTCCCTTCTTTCTCCACACAGGCCTGTGGTGCAGGTGGGATTCAGAACAGAAACGACTCACGGGCCGGCAAGGGGTTGGGATCAAGAGAAGTGGCAGAAACTCCTGCCCTGCAGACACAGGCGACATTTCAGGGAAAAGACACCGGAGACCCAGGGAGTCCACCCAAGTCCTGTGTGTACGCTGTCTCGCGGCCTGCTGGATCTGAGATGATCGCACTTAAACACACAAGCCTTTGCTTACAGCTAGATTAACATTCCTTTCAGCTTCTGGGGGGGGGGGGGGCGATGTCCTTGGCTCAAAGTTGGAGAGTTTTTTTAGAGTGCACAGGTTTAAGGACAGAGGGGAATCCTCACTGAATCCTCCTGGGTCCTCCCTGTCTCTCAGCCCAGTCCCATCACACTCTAAATCCCATGGACTTGACTCTGCCTCTCCAGTAGTTCTCAGGTCCACCTGCTTTGCTCCCTTCTCTTGGAGAGCAGGTAGCCACTTGCTGTCCCGGAGAGCACTCCAGTGGTGACGGCCTGTCCCGCCTCCCCACCTGCTCAGTCCCGCAATGCCTGCACTCTGCTCCAAAGCTCTTAGGACCCAACACCTGCTTTCTAGCCCAGGGTCTCAGGCTTGAGACCAGAGGAGCCCTTCCCGACTATCTCTTCCCAATTGTCCCTTCCTGGCTTTCTCTTCCCGACTGTCCTTTCCCAACTGTCCCTCCCGACTGTCCCTCCCAACTGTTCCTTCCTGCCTGTCCCTCCCCGGCTGTCCCTCCTGACTGTCCCTCCCGACTGTCCCTCCTGACTGTCCCTCCCGCAGTTCACCTTCTGATTTATTGCTTGTCTGTTTATTCCTCTGATCCAACAAGGACAGGATAGCATGTCTTACTTCCCGCCCACTGCCAGCCACAGCACTGCCACAGCCCTTGTCTGGGGGGCCACAGCCAGGGATGTGGAGCTTCACTTCCTCTATGGGTCCCCTCCCTTCCTAAGGAGGCCCAGCACATGGCAGGCAGGCAGGCAGCAGGCAGGCAGCAGGCAGGCGCAGAGTGGGTGTGAAGGTGTGGCCACTCGCACCTCTGTGTCCTGTGCTGGGCGCTGTGCTTGGGCATGGCGAGGCTTCAGCAGATGCTGTGTAGTGCAGTGACACCAGCTGAACCCAGTAAAGGGACAGTTTCCGATTTTCACTGTTGCTGGGGCCCACCCTGATCCTGGGACAGGGCAGGAAGCACAGGCTGGTGGACTGTGGATGCATCCCGGGGGCTTCCAGCAGCTCTCACAGAACTCAACAGGCACAATAAAGGGACAAAGGAAGTTTCCAGCATTTTTCTCTTAATAGCTCAGATGTCAATGTTATAGCTCTGATGGACATAATTTATAAACTAAATCCATATCTTACTGTAAGTGTGAAATGGCTGACCTTCGATACAGTTACAAAACGGCTTTTGTCAAAACTCCTGAGCTGAAATTCCCTTGCTGGTTACATAATAACAACTAAGTGATTTTAACCTAAACTCACTGCAGCTATTTTGGCCGTTTAAAGGTGAGGAAAGAGAGGGAACGAGCAGAAAAGGGAGTTTTTCCATCGTTCTCAAAAAACTGCCAGGTGAAGGTGACAGGGAGGCTGGCATTTTAACTCCTCTAATGGCTCAGATCAGGTGCACCTGGGTGTGTCCCTTGCTCATCAGAGCACACTAGATGCCTGAGGAGGCACGAGGTGCCTTTAAGCCCAGAGCAGGAAGCAGAGTTTCTGGAAAAACTGAGGGGTGCAGGGAGCACGGCTGGGTCTTCAGGAGCAGCGGGCTGAGCTGTGGAAACAGGCACGTCGGCTGTCCCAGACAATCCGAAAATGAGCCCCTCACTCTGCGCTCTTGTGAGAGGAATCCTCAAATGTGGAGCCCAAAGAAAACGGGCTGTGTCCATGCCTGGGCTGGGCTGGGCTCTGCAAGAAAGCACAACAGTCACCTCCGCAGACAGACGCTCCCAGACGCCTCCCCACACACTCCAGACACCTCCCCACACACTCCAGACGCCTCCCCGCACACTCCAGACGCCTCCCCACACACTCCAGAAGCCTCCCCGCACACTCCAGACGCCCCCCTTACATTCCAGACACCTCCCCACACACTCCAGATGCTTCCCCGCACACTCCCAGACACCTGCCGACACACTCCAGACACCTCCCCAAGCTTTCCCAAACGCCTCCCCACAGGCTCCCAGACTCCTGGCCACGGGCTCCCAGATGCCTTCCCAGGGTCCCAGGCACCCCATGGGCTCCCTGACGCCTCCTGCAGACAGATTGCGAGGTCCCTGGACTTCCCCTCGCTGAGTCAGTGCACAGCCTCCACACCACTCCTTCTTCTGCTCTGACCTGACTCAGGATGGACTCTGCGCCTCGTGGAAGGCACTCCCACACCCTCTGCCTATGGTTTTCATCATGTGGACCTTCAATAGGTATTTTTGATTGATGGGTATTCAGTGGGATTCAACATTAGTAAAGGCTCTGACCCAAGTCCAATTGTTCAATGGCGTCACCCCACCGCCTCTTCCACCCAAGCCTGCAGCATTCTGGTCTTTCCTGAGTCAGCCTTGGAGTGCTCTGTGTGACCTCGGCCTCCTTCCGCTCTGCCCTTGACTCATGGCTGCACGGACACTGGCTCTTTGCATCTCTCCACGTTGCTCACCCCTCCAGCTGCTCTGCATAACAATGCCCCTATTTATCCTAGAAGGTTGTCATGGTGCCTGCCCTTGGGAAGAGTTCACATTCCCTTCTACCTGCCAGAGAAGGTCCAAGCTCCGGAGAAATGTTTCTTTTCTTCCGATGAAAAATGACCCGGTGAAGCACTTGGGCCTCAGCATAACGTGGTCTTCAGAGGTCATGAGAAGGGCACAGAAATGCGTGTTTCTCACAGTCTCCTGGATGCTAATCACTGCGCCAGTACCTCCCGGGAGCCGCTTCTCAGCAGAGTGGAGGAAATGGCCCTTCCTCTAACTGCAGCTGTGCACGTTCCCCTAGGGACAGACTCAAGGCGCTTTGAGATGCTGAAAGGCGTTCTCTGTCTTCTGAGTGGAAGGACGGACCGGGAAGCCCATGGAGACTGCTCTGAGTGAGCCGAGCTGGACACTGTCAGGCCTACTTAGCTGAACAGAGGGGATTTCGAGTCAGCGTTTTCTCCTCCTTGCATTTTGCCAGAAAATCTCAATTGCTAGTGACGAATTCTTTTCCTTTCTTGCCCTAATTAAGGTAGAGATGAGACTGGCTGTTTTGCGTATTTGCAGGGAGTAAGCATTGTCTGGACTTTCACTGAATTTACCTCGGTGCCTTTTTAAAAACTTTACTCCATATGGAGCCAATGCGTCCTTGCTTTGATGTAGAAAAGTTTGTTATTTTAAAATTCTGCCATTCTCCATCACCCTGATTTTTCTGAACGATCAGACTCAAAGCACCCTGGTTTATCCCATCTCGAAGGTCCTGGAGCCGTGGATGCCACTTTGCCTCTGTTTGGCTGCTGCCTGTTTGAGTGGCGTCTCTTTCGCCCTCGTCGTTGGCCATTCCCTGCATTCTGATGCTTTTCCCTGCCTGTTGGTCCCCAGCCACATTTCCCACGGTGACCCTTTCGACCTTTGCCTTCAGCTTTCAGGTCGTGAATCCACTTTCTGTTTTCCTGTTTCCGTAGACCCTCCTCTGAGTTTACTGAGCACTTTGAGACCATTCAGTACCAGGGTGCAGCCTCCTCACCTCCAAACGCGTGGGTTCCATCAGACGCAGGCCTGATCGCATGCACGTGATGGCTCTCCTCGGTTATCACACATTTGGCCGAGTCGCTTTAGGTTCATTAAAGGCGGTGCCTTTTCTTTACTTTTTATTTCTTTCCGTCTGCAATGTGTTGTAGAGTGGAGGCACTGTCCGTTCATGCCCTCAGGGCTTCAGAACATAGCTCCCGAGTGCTTGCTGCAGGCGCTGTTCCACCTGCTGGGTAAGTAGCGAGCAGAGCTCACGGAGCTGCCTCCTCTGAGCTAAGGGAGGACACGGGGCAGACCAGTCAGTGCAGACTGTAAAGTCGGGAGCACTTGGAGAAAAACAAACAGGAAACGGGTATGGAGCACCCAACGGGGCGTCTGTGTAGAATTACTGGGCACGGCTTCCAGGACAAGATGATGTCTTAGGGGACATATGAGGAAATGAGGGGCGGACAGTCTGGATGATGAGGGGAAGGGCATCCATGCAGAGGAACCGGGTTCGAGGGCCCTGGGGAGGCACACACTTAGGATGGCCAGGGATTGGCAGGGAGAGCCTGGGGCTGAGTCAGGAAATGGCGGGGACAGGAGCTGGGCTCAGATGTGAGCTGTCAGGTGGGCCGTGGCACAGGCTTGTAGTGAGGCCATGGTGGGCTGCTGGAAGGATCTCGAGTGACACTGGAAGCCACGGGAGGGTTTTGAGCAGAAAAATGATTAGATTTGATCCGGCTTTCCAAAACATGACCCTGGTGCAAGGAGTTTAGACAAGGAGGCCGGAAGGCACGTTGCCAACGTGATGCTCACGTCTGCTGCAAATGCAGGTTCCAGGCTCCGAAACAACCCTCGGCTTCAATGATTCACGGGATGCACTTGCGGAATTCCCTGAGAGCTGTTGCTCATGGTGACAGTTTATCCCAGGGCAAGGAGACAGAGAAAATCAGCCAGGGCAGAGTGCCCCAGTCAGCGCCCAGTAGAGTCCCCGAAGGCAGCACTTCCATCGCCCTCGGCCCGGGTGCGTTCCTTCCTCAGCCTCCATGCATGACAACCTGCCGGGCCCCTGCTGCTGCCTGGCCTGGAGCCCCCACTCAGTCACCGCCCAGCAAGCTCAAGGCCCCCAGAAGGATAAAGATCACTCCCAGGAGCTGAGGACAAGAGTCAGGCATTTTGGGGGCACGGGTAGATTTTTACCACACACCTGGCTACTGCGTGAATGAGAAACCACTGAGTCTCAGAAAACGCTGTCATCTTTGACCTAAATATATCTTCTTATCCAGAGAAGGAACTGCTAACACAACTAATAGTTCAGCCTCTCTTGTAGGAGGATGAGCTCCTCTGAATCGATGATGTGTCTGATCTGCCTGTTCTAGTTAGAGAAACACTAAGCCGAACACTCGCGGGTCAAGCATGTCCTGGAAAACTGATCTTAGCTTAGATCTCGGTGGCATCATTTTAGAAAAGAAAGCCATTGCCTAAGCGCCTGTGTTTCTTTATTCCTAGGAAGATATGCGTGACGGCTACCTGGTGGTCAGGGGACGAACTCCCGACGTGTCTCCACCCCCTGTGTGTTCTGAACACGCTGGGAAGTCCACAGTGGACGCTCCACAGGCCAGCGGGTGACCGGGGCACTGACTGCCCAGCAGGCTTCACCCACCTGCCAATGTCCAGATGACCAGCGAGGATGTCCGGAAACAAAGGCGGGACAAGCCGTTTCTCCTTGTGGCTGAGAAGCCACTGTGACTGAACAGAGCTTAGGGAGCGATCTGAGAGCAGAGGGTACCCATGGCAGGAGGGGAGGTGTCTACGAGAGTCCCTGGAGGGCGCATATGAGAAAGAGCTGAACAGAAAAAATCACTGAGAATTCGTATCTGGTCAGTGGCTCCAGGTAGACAGTGAGGGAGGGTTTGGAGGACGGTGAAAGTCCAGAGGGTCCTGATGGAGCGGGGTTTTCAGCGGGAGGAGATGCGGTCGTGTTCAGCCTCCAGCAGCCACATAGGTCATGTGTAGACGCGGTGCTGACTTCTGCTGAGGGTGTTTGCAAAATCTACTTCCCCAGAGCAGCAGGGATGGGGAGCAGGCATTAAAAAGCGGCCTGCACTCACCTTCAGACACTTGGAGGGATGTCCTCTTTCTGGCCCCTCCCTTTCTCTCCCTCTGGTGCCTTTTCCTGCCTGGTTTCCTGGGTGCTTGCGTTTGGAATGGAACTTTCACTAGCTGTCGAAGGGTAAAGTGACAAATGGAAGGTGGGTTCTGGCTGGCCGGCACCCAGTCCACAGGCGGAGGACTTGTGGGAATGCCTCCAGCATCCTCCAGACAAACGACTCTGTTGACTGAAGCAACATGTTATGCACGTGAAATGCAACACGCACGGGCTGGGATTCCACAGCGGGTGGGAGGCTGGGGAAAGAGCCGTGGTTCCCTAGAAAGAAGACAATCTCAACTGGGCACAGCGGCTCACGCCTGTTGCCCCAGCACTGTGGGAGGCCGAGGTGGGCAGATCACTTGAGGCCAGGAGTTTGAGATCAGCCTCGCTAACATGGTAAAACGCCATCTCTACTAACAAATAAGAGAATTAGCCAGGCCTGCTGGCACCTGTGGTCCCAGTTACTTGGGAGTCTGGGCAGGAGAATCGCTTGAGACTGGGAGGTGGAGGTTATAGTGAGGCAAGGTTGTGCCTAAGCATTCCAGCCTGGGCGACCAGAGTGAGACCCTGTCTCAAAAAAAAAAAAAAAAAAAAAAAAAAAATAGAAAAAGAAAACACAGTCTTCAAATCCCATAACCTGAGCACAGAAGACTCTTGGTTCACTGATCTGCCTCCCCGCCTTCCCGCACAGGGACAGATGCTGACCTGGTGTGAGAATGGCTCTGTGAAGATGAGCCGTGGGGACCTCACTGGAATCCCTGCTTGGAATTTTAGAGCAAAACCATGTTGCTGGAAGTGAAATCCTCTTCAGATTTACAAATTGTGAGGCTCCATTGGAGGAAACAACCCTTATGGGCCAATGGCCTTGTTTCACCCCAAGCTATCCTCTGACTTTACAACTGGTTTGTTTCTTGTATTTCCAGGATTTATAAATTGCAAGTTTGCTTGTGAAGTGGTGGAATCTATTTTTGAATTTGCTTCTTAACTATTGATAGGGCTAGTAAAATTCAAATGATTGTATAAACCTTAGAAACTAAGGCTAGCTCAGTGAACATTCTTGGTGCCATTTCAACAATCCTTGAAGGTTTAACGTGCCCGTAATATTATTCTGTGATTTCCTATTATCACCGTCTTATGTGCACTGAGCATGAAACTGTCCAGTAGCTGTTTTTGAGGACCTATTAATTATACAGCTGATGGCAGCATCAGCCATTTGTTCAATGTTAAATTACTTTGTATTTTCTAAAAGGCTGACGTATTATTTTCTCCTAGTAAACTACTTACAGGAAATTGTATGTGTCATGTTTTCTTCCAGTTGCCTTGAATGTGCTACTGCATATCTGCCTGGGTACAGAATGAGACCCTGCCTCAAAATAAATAAATAAATATGAAATGAAATGAAAGGAAAAGGCTCAGGATGAAAGAGAACGTTTCAAAACCTGCAGCTACGCCCCATCCTTTTTCTGTCCCAAGTGCTGTGCTTCAGGGGCATAATAAAATAAATATCTAAACCTTTTAGAGGCTGATTTAAAATTTTTAAATTAAATAAATACTATTCAGAACCTTTTCATGAAGTATAACTGGAGTTGTTTTTCAGTGTTTGAGGAAGATCAGATTCACATTTAAGTTAGCTAATTATTATCAACAAAGGCATAAAATACACCTGGTGGTAATTTACTTATTTTCTTAGCCTTACGTACGTCTTCCACTTCACAAAGCCTTTCTATATAAATTGGGCTAGTTTTTCCTCTTGTCCTCTTGGATTTTATCTTATAAACTATATCTGGAAAGTAAGTTAGGGTCTTGGGGCATCAGTACTGGGTTTGTCCCCACCACCACGGAAATTTCCTGTGTGAAGCCGATTGGCTCATTTTGTTCACTATGGGATACTCTGAGGACTCAAGACTTTCTCAAGAAACGCTTCCACCCCACGCCATGTTCCCACGGTGCCTGGTGAGGCCGCCAAGCTGCCCTCGGGCCTCCCCACTCTACCTGCTGCTGAACGTCACGCTGCTGGTCTTAGCATTTATCGTAGCACAGAAAGGCAGCTGTAAGTCTGAAGTATAGGAAACAAAGTTCAGATTAATATGGTCTTGGTTAAAATATTTAATTTTTATTTCCTTACCATAACTGCCAAATTATTAACTCAGGCATCCATTCTTTCATTCAAAACATTCATTCAGCAGAATCTGCACATTGCTCTCCCTACCGAGACACAGAAATTGGGAGAACAAACACGATTTCTGCACCAACAGAGCGTTCATCCTAGAGTGAAAAGAGAGACGAGAGTCTCTGTTACAAACAGAGATCACTGGAAATTGGACTAAAGGACTTGCAAGGGTGAATGGAAATGGTTCACGCCTTCAACAAATACCCACTGTTCCTTCCATCTGGCAGGCACTGGTCGATGCTGGGCACCCAAAAGTGAAGGTGCCAGAGGCCCTGCTGCCCTGGGGCCCTGTCCGATGAGGAACACAGCAGAAGGCCAGGGAAGGTCTCTGTGATGAGATGGCATCAGAGACCTAGCTTTTACCAGTTTTTTAGTAAATACGGCAAAACGTTTTCCTAGGATCAACTTACACTCCTAGGAGCTGAGACGCAAAGAGTGGAGTTGGGGACGTGAGAGAAGCTGTGAGAAGGACATCTCAGACAAAAGGAAGAGTGGAAGCCAGGGTTCGTGGCAGAGCAGATCTCAGGCTGAGGTGAGCTGAGGGGAGATGAGCTTGGACAGTGACTCATTAATCAGGTCACCTAGGGCCTGCTCAGCCAACACGAGCAGTCTGAATTTTACTGTATATTTTTAAACGTGAAGCTGTTAAATAGTTTTAAACAGGGAGAGTGAAATTGAAATTATCTGATTTTTGTTTGTTTCACTTTACTTTTTTCATTAAACAGTAAAACATACTAATATTTAGTGTACTTTCTGTAGCTTGATACAGTTTTGCAAATGTAGTTATCATAGACCCAGAGGTTGAAGGTATAAAACATGACCAATTTCCCAGAAGCCTGCTTCCTGGCCTGTCTTAGCAATAATCTACCTACTCCCCATGAGAGAGACCATTATTATGGTCAGATATTTGTTTTGCCTACTTCTACTTATTATAAAAGTAACAATACCATATTTAATATCTTGGACTTATTTTATTCACCATCATGTCTGTGAGAGTCTTCTGTCGTTACATGAAGCGGGTCTTTCTTCTATTATTGTACAATGCATTATATTTACACATCTAACTGATTTGTCTAAGGTTGTTGGATATTACATGGTTTCCAGTCATAGGCTGTCATGAATACAGGTTCTATGAACATGCCTGCATGTGTGTTGATGAACATGTGTGTATATTATTTGGGGCACATATCTAGAAGTGAAATTGCTAAGACATGAATTACGATCTTTATAGTTTAAGTAAACACTGCAAAGCATTTTCCTGGGATCAACTTACACTCCCGGGAGTAGAGTGTGCAAGTTTCAGCTGTCTCACATCCTCATGAACAACTGATATTGTTAGTTTTTGGGTATTTTTAAATAAATTTTAGACACCTGGTACTGGTCTGCAGCGGCATCCCATTATGGGGCCTAACTGTATATAAAAATATGTATTTGTGTGCCCTCGTATATAGAAATACATGATTTGTATTCTTTGGTGTTGTTAATTTATCACTGTTACCTGCACATATATTGATGATTTTATTGCTTATATTTTTAGTTTAATTTCATATTGATTTAATTTCTTAAGGTATAAGCTTAGATCCTTAATTTTTCAGCCTTTCATTTTTTTAATGCATTCATTTCCGGTTAGAAATTTTACTCTAAGTGCAGTTCTAACTGCATACCACCTGTGTTGAGATGTCATGTTTTCCTTAAGTATTCTAATTTTTGATTTGGGTTATAACAACCCACTATTATTACTTTATTATAAAATATTTGATAATTTTTCAGTTTTCTTTCTGTTTTCAATTTTGAGTTTAATTCCACTGTGGTCAGAGAACATTCGTATTTCATGTGCATGTGAAAGGAATGTGTCCTTTGAAGATTTTAGGGATAGGTTTCTACAAATGCCAATTAGGTCAAGTTTGTTACACAAATTGTTCAAATGGTTTCTGACAGACATATCTTAAAACCTCCTACTGTTGTTTAAGAATTGTTTTTTACTTGGTTTATTTCTGATAATTCTTGCTTCAAGTGTTTTGAGTTATTTTATTGGGCACATTAAAATTTAGGATTGATATATATTTGTGCTGAATTGAAACTTTTTAATATTTATGAAACATCTTTATCTCTAACAAGATTTTTGCCTTAAAGTTTATTTTATCAAATATTACTACAGGTGCATAAGCTTTCTTTTAGCTAGTATCTGCGTGGAATAGCTTTTATCCATCTCTTCATTTTCAGATTTTATTTGTCCTGATTTTAAGCTGTATCTTCTGTAAGCAGCATATATTAAGTTTTTCTTTCTTATAAATCTGATAATTTTCACCTTGTAATCAGATGACTAATTGCATATAAAATAGTTTGTTTTACTTATTCCTCCTTTCTGTCTTCCTTTCACATTAATCAAGTATCTTCAATTATTCAGTTGACCCTGTATTAGCTCAGTGATTATATATACGTTTTGTTATTCTTTAGCTAGCTACTCCAGGCCTTGCAGTTGCACCCCTAGGTACTGCCACCACCTCTAGGGCTATGCAGAGTCTTAGCAAATTAACGTCATTCACTACTTCCAACATCTTTTGTGCAATTGTTTACATATATTTTAATTCTACATGTATTCCAAACTCTGAATGGTAATATTATTTTTGTTTTGAATATTAATGTAGAATTGCCAACATGCTTAACCCTTCTAGTGCTTTTTATTTCTCTATATTTTTTTCCTCCTTTTCAGATGATTTCCTTTCTTGCTAGGAAATCCCTTTGTGTATTTCTCTTACTGTGGATCTATTGTTGATAAATGCTATCAGCTTTTGTTTTTTCTAAAGCATTTTTTAAGGATGTTTTCATGGGGTGTGGAATTCTAGATTGGCAGTTGTTTTCATTTAGCTCTTTCAACATCCTTTCCATTTTCTTCTGTCTGCCATGGTTTCCCTCAGAAACATCAGCTGTCAGTCTTATTATTTTTGCTTTGAAGATAATATGTCTTCTTTTCTGTCTGCCTGCTTTTAAGATTTTCTCTTCATCTCCGGGTTTCACTGGCTTTTGTATTATGTAACTTGGTGAGGCTTTCTTCCTACCTACCCTGCTTGAAGTCTTTTGAGACTTAATCTGTGGTTTCATGCCTTTTGTTGTTTTTGTTTTAGGGAAAATCTCAGCCAGTATCTCTTTTGTCTAATTCTGCTTCTAATGCATTCATATTCACATTTTCTCTCTCTCTTCCCATTCCCACATTTCACCCTCCCTCCCTTCCTCTGTTCTGGAATCAATTTATACAAATGTTTAATTTTTCATACTGTTGCAAATGCCCTTTTGCCTTTTAAAAATTTTATATTTTTTTCTCTTAATGCTAGACAGAATATTTTCCAATGATTGATCTTCTAGTACTCCACTTTTTTTGCTATGTCTGACTGCTATTAAACCCACCTACTGATAGTAAATTTTAGCTACTAGATTTTTAAAATTACAATAATTATTGATGGCAGTTCTTTGATAAATTCTCTATATTTTCTTGGATATATGAATTAAACTTTTATTAAAGTCCCCAGATAAGGTCACTTGTAGGTCTATTTGTATTATCTGGCTTTTCTTCTTGGCTTTCAGTTGTTTTGGTCCTGCTGTTTGGCATGGCTGGTAGTTTTTAATTGGTTGCTTGTCATTAGTGTGAAAATTATAGACATCCTGCCATTTTTCATCTTTATCTATGAAACATTTAACCTTCTTCTTGGAAATAGAATGTTGGCAAATCATTTTGATCTAGTTTTAGGTTTTGCAAGCACTGGGCTATTTCCAAATTACCCTTATTTCTGGGGCATAGTTATTTTGGAAACTCAACTGCAAAGTCCAAGGTGTTTGGCAAGTCCTCTCCTCTTTATCAAGCCTTGAACTCTAACTTCTGTTTCCCTAGCACTGCACAGCAGCTTCTGCTTCATCCTTCCCATTCCTGTCCCATGCTGGTTTCTGGAAGTCTCTCATGCACACCTTAGAACCCAGCAAATGCCCCAGGGAAAAAGTAGAGCCAGAATTTTGGACATAAACCTCTGCATTTCTCTTTTCCCACTCAAGTCCTGACCTCCTTTTGATCCTTAAACTTTAACTTGGATCCTCCCAAACCAGCCGGAGTACCAAAGCTTCTAGCCACTACTTTCTGTGTGGCCTCTTTTCTCTAGGTGTCAATTTACAAACTTCCTGAAGGAAAAAGCGAAAGCTAGAGTGATGCTTACCTGAGTCCACTTCTCTTCTTTCAGAGCTCTTGCTTCCTCACGTCCTGCCTGTCTTGGCTGCCCTTGGGTGCCCTCAAAAACTTGCCTTATATTGTCGTTGTTTCTGTGTATGCATCCTTTCTGGCTTTTAGAGTTGTTCTTGGCATAAGGGTTGGAGAATTAAGCTGATGTTTTGATAAAAGCTATTACTTTGTGGCCAAAAGTAGAAGTGTCCTAACTGATACTTGTTAACATGCCCTAACTATGCTGTAGAAAATACAGGGTCTTGCTCTGTAACCCAGGCTGGAATGCACTGGTGCAATCAGGGCTCACTGCAGCCTCGACCTCCCAAGCTCAAGTGGCCCTCCCACTCAGCCACCTTGAGTAGCTGGGACTACAGACACACACCATCGCATCTGGCTAATTTTAAAAAAATTCTTTTGTAGAAACAGGGTCTTACCATATTTCCCAGGCTGGTCATGAACTCCTGGGCTCAAGCCATCCTCCCACCTCGGCCTCTGAAAGTGCTGGAGTTAGAGCCATGAGCCATGTCTTCTTTAGCACAATGGTCTCCTACAGGACTCTGGAATACTTCCTTCCTTTCTTTGCATGGTTGCTGCAAAGCTCTAAACAGGTAATCATAGAAAAGTGCTTTGTAAACCACAATATGCCATAGGTTTAGTTGCAGAATGTCATGTGGTCTATTTTTGACTTCGTGATTTAACCTTGTCCAGTACCATTTATGTTGAGGTAGCAGCCTGGCCTACATTTGGAGAATTCAAAATTCCTAAAAGGGAAGAAGGTTCTTACGATTGGTGTAGGGGTGGAGCTTTACTGCTTTCTCCCTTGTGTGAACTGTGATTGCAACACTTCTCTCCATGGTCGGCTGGTGCACCTGCTCAGTGTGAGAAATGCAGGCCCAGGACTCCACGTGAGGCCAGCAGAGACCCTATGAAAATTTGCCATTGGGCTGCGTTTCACACTGGGGTGTCAGGCTCACCCTGCCTGCATTGCTCGCCTTTGCTTCTGGCTCTTTGCCCCATTTGACCCCATCTCACAGCTTCTGCTCCCCCAGACACAATGGACCATGCAGCCTGTCCTGTTTGCCTGGTCCTAGCTTTACTCTCCTTAGGAACATTGACATTTGATATTTGCCAAAAGACTCTGTGCCAACCTTTCTGGAGAGGCTGGTGGGTGCTGCCTGTGTCAGCCCTCACCTCTGGGAGGCTGCCCTGTGGCTGCCCCTGGTCATCTGTGTAACAGGAGATGAGCGCAGTAATGACAGAGTGCTTTTCACTTTAGGTCAGGCCAGTGCGTTCCTACAGATGTCTTTGTGGAGTCCCATAAAATCAGCCCTAGGTTATGGTCTGGTTGGAGGTGACACCCACATCTGTCAGTGAGTGAGAAGGGATCTCATCATCAGGGCTCCGAGTGAGAAGGGATCTCGTCTTCCGGGCTCCGAGTGAGAAGGGATCTCGTCATCGGGGCTCCGAGTGAGAAGGGATCTCGTCATCAGGGCTCCGAGTGAGAAGGGATCTCGTCATCAGGGCTCTCTCACCCACAGCACGTGGGCATCCGTCACTCACAGCACGGCCTCCGTGCACGTGATGGAGAGTAACCCAACAACCACGAAGGGACAAGACCGGGCCATTGCAGAGAAGCCCTCTGGCCCAGGTGGGAGTAGACCCAATGTGTGGGCAGCTGCAGCTGTGTGCCCCAGGACGCTGGTCCCTGAGGAGGTGCCGACAGAACGAGCATTGATCAGTGCGGATTGTCATAGTGAAACACTGAGAAATCTCGGAGCAAACGACTCATATCTTTTTATGCTGGTTACTGAACCAACCAGGATCTTCTGCACATGCTGGCCATGGGTCAGTTATTCACATGGAATGTCTTAATAGCACTCGGAACCAGCCTACATGAAGCACGGTTGGACTGTTGCTGCCCTGACCTAAGCACTGGCTTCTGATGCAAACGTCAAGCCTTTGACAACCTGGTCTGTGCCCATTTATCCTAAGGCTGGCTGTGGTTTCACACTCTGCTGTACGGAAAAAGTTCTATTTTCCCCACTTGTATAGAAAGCCTGTCTTCTCCTATAATCATGTGAAGGTTCTCCTGTCCTTTTAGGTTCTGAGACTCCCCATCCAACGGCACAACAGTCATGGCGTGCTACGTGGCAAGTAGTCATGAGCTCACGAGACTCCAGGGGGTTCCTCCTCTACGGGAAGGACACACACCAAGGAGTCCAGGCAGTTCCTCACATGGGAAGGGCGCATGCTGTGGCCTCCAGGCAGTTCCTTCTCCATGGACAGAGCACACGGCGGGGTATTGAGGCAGCTCCTCATCTATGGGAAGAGCCGCCAGAACAGCCTTCCCACGTGAGACTAACATCCCTATTCTATCTAACAATGCGGCAGCTCCTGAGGAGCCAGGTCACCACACGAGGCAGGGACCGGAGGCGGGGTGGCTCAGCAGAGTCCCCTTGGCTCTGCTGTGGCTGGCAGGGCAGCAGTGCTGGTATGGACGGCCACACGAGATAGGGTCTCCAAGCGCCGGGAGAACACGTTTCTGTGTTTCGTGCAGGTCACCTCCCCACTCTGATGGACCCACCACAGCCTCGAGGGACTTCCACGCACGGGAACATTGCTGGCGCCAGCTTCCCTGCTCCTGAGCCCAACCAGCATTTACAGAGCTGGGTCTTCACTGGGACCAGGAATCAGAGCCAGAGTCACAGATCCGCTTCCAGGTTCCCAGCCGTTCAGAAAGGCGCTTTCAGACCTCTCTTATCTGGGTCTGCTGCGACCAAGGATCATAAGAACAAGTCTCATTCCTGGAAATGCACGTCTGAAACTTGGTCATGTATCCAGCAACTTTGTCATTTGTTATGTTTTCTGTAACTGGGCGTTCTTCCTTTGATTTATGTGACCGCCGGTTATTTCTCCAGCACACTTTCTGCTTGCCCTTCTTAAGCCCAGGAATTTAGGTCTTTTCGTAAACTTGACTACTTTTAATTGGGGGTAACCATTTGTTTCCCTCAAGTCATTTGGGGCTTCTATGAGGTAATGCTGTCATCAACATCTCCAGGCCTCCCTGAATGTCTCCCCCAAACCTAACACAAAAAAGAAAACCACAGAAGAACTTTCATGATCATCTTGCATTTTCCTGCACAAAATTTAGAGTCAGCCTCTTTGGAAGGGGCCCTTTTGGAGAATCTGAGAATAACTGGAGAGGCTGAATGCTGGGCATGGAGGGGGCACAGCATGTAATGAAGATGAACATACCAATGAAGACATTTACGGCTATGTCCAGAAAAAGAAGAAAATCTCCATGTACTGTGACGTGACGCAACATGGGTGCACCTCAAAAGTACTGTGGGAAGTGAAGGAAGCCAGACACACAGAAACATGTCCGATCTGACCACATTTCCATGAAATGTCCCACATAAGCAAATCCATAGAGACAGGGAGCAGATTTGTGTCCGCCAGGGGAGATGAAAGAGGAGTTAGTACTTAATGGCCACAGTTTCCTTCAAAGTGACAAAAAGTTTGGGAAGAAGTCAGTGTTGAGGTCGCATCACACTGTGAGTGCCCTAAACACACTTAGTTGTATACTTTAAATGATTACCATGGTGAATTTTATGTTATGTGTATTTAACATCGATTTTCAAAATCTAAAAAAATATTTTAAAAGAAGAATACAAATAAACTACATTGTTATACTTAGAGATGAATTATTGAAAGCCCATTTCTCCATCTGGGAGAAGAAAGACAAGCCCTGCCCAGAATCCCTGAATAAAATCCCAGCTCCTTGCAAAAGCCAGAGTCACTTGGAGCTTAAACAGTCTGGGGGTGTGGGCCACAAGAAACTCCGGACGTGTTAACTCAGGTCAGAACTCTCACTGTAGGGCCCAAGTTATCACCCATGCTGTCTGCCTGCTTTTCTTAGCAAATTGCTCAGGCACCTTAGATGTATAGACCTGGACCTAATGCACTTACCAGAGAGTATCTCAGGATATAAAAATAAATACTCCTTGAGCAAAATGTCATAAAATTGGTTGGATGGAAACATAAATTTTTAAGTTCTTTACTATTCGTTATTTCAACTTAGTTCAAAAGTTTCTTAGAAAATATGTTCTAGTTTTTGAAGCTTGTCTCTTGCAAAATTATATTTAGCAGAATTTTCCTTCTCACCCACCTTAATCTGTCCCAGCCCTACATCCGTTTGCTGTCATTTGGCAAAGCAATTGCAAAGAACCATTTATCAAATCAAACCTCTTGAAATATTAATGTACTCCTCACAGTAAAATAATATTAATAAAACAAAAAATTGAAACCTGAATTACTGTGCCTGGCCTTTCTTCTCTTTCATTTCCAGTTTCATCTTTGCAAACGTCCATGTTGGATGGCCTCAGCCAATAGGGGAGTAGCCACTGGAAAAAGAAAATGATTCTCTTAATGGCCAAAAGGAAAATGAGAGAAAACAAAGCCTAACATGCTAAAATAAAGACTTTCAGGACAGTTTTAGTGATTCTACCAAATTTTATTTTCTTTGGAAAGCAATGAAAAATGATGAAAATCTCATTTTAAGCCCCAGTTTCAATAGGCCATTAGTCAGAATCATCTAATGCAACATCTTATTAGCAGTTTTTGGACGTGTTATGGAACTACTTGAGATAACAAAAGCATCAATGCTCAGAGAGCCTGGCTGTAAGAGCTCTTTATCTTTCCGTGTGCTGTAAACGCGTGTGCAGAAGCTAGCCCTGGCTGCAGCTGTAAACCTGGAAGTGGCAGCTATGCCTTGTTTTAGTCCCTCAGCTATTTTCAATTGTTTTTTCTCAGGAGGGAGAAAAACACTTATTTTTTTCTACTTCTTATTTGAAACTAAAAACGTGTAAGATTTTGGGAAAGAAAATGCAGAGAAATGTATGTGATTATAATAAAGTTGAAGAGACACTTTACTCAAAATATTAATTTAAAAGTACACAGACATTTTTATTATTACATTGTTGAGAACCTGAAAGTCTTTAAATTCACACTGATTAAGAGAATGCCGAAAAATAAATGTGCTGCACCCAAATCTAAGAGCAAGATCTTTCATGCTCTGCAGCTTGCATAGTCCAACGAAGCAAAATATTTTCCACTTTACAAAAGCTTTAAAGCCGCCAGGGGAGATGTGTTGGCCTTCCGCGTGCTGGAGCACAGAGGCCTTCAGCCCACCACATGGCAAACACTTGAGGAGAGTGGATTTTTCCAGCCGTAATTCAGCAGGAGCTCAGGCCTTGCTTCCAGCACCAGAAGTCTTAGGAGGTGACTGGGAACTCTACACATAGCTGAGGTTTTGGAATTGGATAAAGGGTGAGGGTGAAGAGAAATACTCTGCACACTTAAAAGTCATTTACAGTAGTGATGATGCCTTTTTCTTTTTTTTTTTAAATTGCATTTTAGGTGATGGGGAGGAAGGCAGCAAATCACACTGCCGTGTGTGATGCCTTTTTCTTAATGTTTAACCCTTAAAATGGCATTACCATGATTTTGTATTGACTAAGAAAAATAATACAAAGCAGCTTTTTTTTCCTGCAGGCAACATTTACTTGGACAAGAAGCTTCCCAAGAAAAGACAGTATCTCTAAGTTGAATTAGATTTTGTTTAAAACAATATCCGGTTTATCCACTCATTCAACTTTTCGTGATCTGTTAAGGAAGTCAGCAAATTCTGGTCCCGTGCCTCTTCCCAGCTTTGGATGCAGGCGGCACAGCGCGGGTTAGGAGCGGGAGCCTGGGGTTAGAGCACATGAGGAGCGAGCACGAGGCCAGGGTCGGGCTTCCGGGTTCACATCCGGGTTCCAGCAATCCGTCTCTTCATCTGTGCGGAAAGAATGGTATGGTGACCATGTTGGGAATTTGTTGTTTCCTGTACTGTCAGGTGGGAAACAGGGGTAAACAGTTCTGCCTGTCAACGACCACACATGTTGCTGCCTTTTGTGCCTTTGTCAACACAGGTACGTGTTAACTACACGCTAATGGGTCTGATCCAGTGCAGTCAGCACTGTGTCAAAAAATGTTCTCTCTCTGTTTCATAATATTACTATAATTTTATGATATTCATAACAACTCTAGTATATGTTCTGGCTAAACAAGACTCTAAACATATGTGCCTTATGTTTTTAATTTAGCAAAACATCTGGGGATATTTAAGTTGCCACGTTTGCCCTCATACCTAAGTCAAATATGACTATCCTATTTGGGACTTGAGATCACATTATGTGATTACATACAAATAAATAAAATTAAAACTCACCCCTAAAATTATATGCATACTTTTTAGCATTGCTTTGAGTCCTTCCTAGACCATACACACACACATGATTTATATATCTAATTCTAACTCTAGTTAGTCCTTAGAAAGCACATTTAGTTCAAAAGTGAGCTAGAGAAAAAATAAGAATGCAAGACGCTTAATGTCGGGCTAGCAAGATCCATGTGATGTTTTACATCCAACATTACAGAAAATATAATTAAAGGCAGAAATTCTTGACATTAAAAATTCAGACCAACAGACGATCTAATACCAAAACCTTGCAGTTATAAATACCAGTGGTGATGAGGATAAATTAAGAAGAGCCAACCGAGGCTTTGGTCTTCTTGATGGAAGGGCCCGGTTTTAGTTCTTGGCAGTTGTACCTGAAAACAGCAATGGGGAGTTGCTCCATAGCACTTCTCCAGTGCATTCCTGGCCAGAGCACAGAAACAACCAGAAGGAGGCACAGGTTACTGTTCAGGCTTCACAGCTTTGAAGACAGCCCCCTCCGTCTAAGGGGTGCCCAACTCCAGGCAATCACCCCTGACTGATGGTCTCACCCACTCACTTCTGATGAAGAGAGTATGACCACAGTAAGGAAAGACGGGGACGTGACTTTGAACATTAGATTTGAAAACGAATGCGACTACCATCTGAGGTTTTCCCTTGTGGTCACTCTCAGATCTTATGCTGGGAAGCACACGTACAGGTTGTGAGCAGCACTGCGAAGATGTCCTTGCAGCATGGGCAAGGGCTGACGGCCTCCTTCCAATATCACTCAGGAGCTGAGGTTCATCCCATCAGCCATCTTTGTGAACGCCACACGAGACCTTTTTCCCTCCTCAATCTGCACGAGAGAACACAGCCCTTACTGGCAGTGGCTGCAACCTGAGCAGGGGCCTGAGCAGAGTTCCAGCAAAGAAGCCGGGCAGAGAAGCCCCACGGTTTCTTGGCCTACGTGAACTATGAGATGACACGTGTTGGTTGCTCGAAGCCACGACGTTTTAGGGTAACCTGTCATGCAGCAATCCACAACAACAGACACTCGTAACTCTTTTGAAACTGTGAGAGGTAGAATTCTGAAGGACAGATGACTTTCCAACATCTCTCTCTCCTGTAATTTTCTGAAGGTGACACAGTTCTGTAAACATTAGAAAATGCATTGACATGAATTACAGGAAAACCAATTGTGACCTGGAATATTCTAAGTGGTGAAGTTATTGAAGTGAGTTGTTAGAAGACATCTAAGTATTTAACCTAGGTAATGTCATTTTCTATGTACAAGCTAAGGTGAAACTTAACAATCTTACAATCAACCATTAAACCTGCCTGTCTCACTTTCTCTCCTGTTATGTTTGAGAAAAAATTTTAACCATTTTACTAACGGACAGAGAATAGGACTAAAGAAAATGCACTATTCCTGCTGTAACCACATGAAGTGTATCCAAAATGACCTTGTGTAAAAAAGGGAAAACAGTATTATTCCTGCCTGTTACAAAGACATCAAAATAAAAATGTGAAAATTAAAAAATTTTTACAGCTGAAATATTCAGGTGCAAAGGGAAAGTATGTATTCTCTAAAAGTAGATGTTCTCTAAAATGTTGAAAATTATTTCCAGAAACCGTTGGCTGGGCGTGGTGGCTTATGTTTGTAATCCCAGCACTTTGGGAGGCTGAGACAGGTGGATCACCTGAGGTCAGGAGTTTCAGACCAGCCTGGCCAACATGGCAAAACCCTGTCTCTACTAAAAATACAAAAATTAGCCAGGTGTCATGGTGCATGCCTGTAGTCCCAGATACTTGGTAGGCTGAGGCAGAAGAATTGCTTGAACTGGGGAGGCAGAGGTTGCAGTGAGCTGAGATCTCACCACTGCACTCCAGCCTGGGTGACAGAGGGAGACTCCGTCTCAAAGAAAAATGTTAAAATATGAGAAGATACGTCATCTAAAAATAAGAAACCTACTGAGATGGAAATGAAGTGAACTAATAAAAGGAAGTTTTGGACAGAGCTACCATTCCACTCAACAATCTCATTATTTGGTATTATACCCAAAGGAAAATAAATTGTTTTACCAAGAAGACATATGCACTCATACGTTCACTGCTGCACTATTCACAATAGCAAAAACATGGAATCAACCAAGGTGCCTGTCAGCATGAACTGGATGAAGAAAATGTGGTACATAGACACTATGGAACACTATGCAGCCATAAAAAAGAATGAGATCATGTCCTTTGCAACAACTTGGACACAGCTGGAGGCCATGATCCTAAGCGATTAATGCAGGAACAGAAAAGCAAATACTGCATGCCCTCACTCAAAGTGGGAGCTGAACACTGAGTACACGTGCACACAGGGTGGGAGCCACAGACACTGGGACCCCTGGCAGGAGGGACGGAGGTGAGGGGTGAAAGACCCACTGCTGGACACTGTGCTCATTACATGTGCAGATCGTACAGGATTGTTACATAGATATACACATGCCATGGTGGTTTGCTGCCTCCATTCCCCCGTCACCTACATTAGGTATTTCTCCTAATGTTATCCCTCCCCAATCCCCCCAGCCCCTTATATCCCTCCCCTAGCCTCCCACCCCACAGTGGACCCCAGTGTGTGATGTTCCCATCCCTGCGTCCATGTGTTCACATTGTTCAACACCCACTTATGAGTGAAAACATGCGGTGTTTGGTTTTCTGTTCTTGTGTCAGTTTGCTGAGAATGATGGTTTTCAGCTTCATCCATGTCACTGCAAAGGATGTGACCTCATCCTTTTTTATGGCTGCATACTATTCCATGGTGTATATGTGCCACATTTTCTTTATCCGGTCTATCATTGATGGGCATTTGGGTTGGTTTCAAGTCTTTGCTCTTGTAAACAGTGCTGCAATGAACGTACGTGTGTGCATGTGTCTTTATAACAGAACGATTTGTAATCCTTTGAGTATATACCCAGTAACAGGATTGCTGGATCAAATGGTATTTCTGGTTCTAGATCCTTGAGGAACGGCCACACTGTCTTCCACAAAGGTTGGACTAATTTACACCCCCACCAACAGTGTAAAAGCATTCCTATTTCTCCACATAAGCTCCAGCATCTGTTGTCTCCAGATTTTTTAATGATCACCATTCTAACTGGCATGAGATGGTATCTCAATGTGGTTTTGATTTGCATTTCTCTAATGACCAGTGATGATGAGCATGTTTTCATGTTTGTGGGCTGCATAAATGTCTTCTTTTAGAAAGTATCTGTTCATATCCTTTGTCCTCTTTGTGATGGGGTTGTTTGTTTGTTTCTTGTATATTTGTTTTAGCTCTTTGCAGATTCTGGATATCAGCCCTTTGTCAGATGGGTAGCTTGCAAAAATTTTTTCCCATTCTGTTGGTTGCTGGTTCATTCTAATGATTGCTTCTTTTGCTGTGCAGAAGCTCTTAAGTTTAATTAGATCACAACTATCTATTTTGTTGCCATTGCTTTTGGTGTTTTAGTCGTGAAGTCCTTGCCTATTCCTATGTCATGAATGGTATTGCCTAGGTTTTCTTCTAGGGTTTTTATGGTGTTAGGTCTTATGTTTAAATCTTTAATCCATCTGGAGTTAATTTTAGTATAAGGTGTGAGGAAGGGGTCCAGCTTCATCTTTCTGCACATGGCTAGCCAGTTTTTCCAACACCACTTATTAAACAGGGAATCCTTTCCCCAATGCTTGTTTTTGTCAGTTTTGTAAAAGATCAAATGGTTGTAGGGGTGTGGCGTTACTTCTGAGGCCTCTGTTCTGTTCCATTGGTTTATCTGTCTGTTTTAGTACCAGTACCATGCTGTTTTGATTACTGTAGCTTTGTAGTATAGTTTGAAGTCAGGTAGTGTGATGCCTCCAGCTTTGTTCTTTTTGCTTAGGATTGTCTTGGCTATGTGGGCTCTTTTTTGGTTCCATATGAAGTTTATGGTGGTTTTTTCCAGTTCTGTGAAGAAGGCCAATTGCAGCTTGATGGGTCTAGCATTGAATCTATAAATTACTTTGGGCAGTATGGCCATTTTCATGATATTGATTATTTCTAACCATGAGCATGGAATATTTTTCCATCTTTTTGTGTCCTCTTATTTCCTTGAGCAGTGGTTTGTAGTTCTCCTTGAAGAAATCCTTCATGTCCTTTGTTAGTTGTATTCCTAGGTATTTTATCATCTTTGTAGCAATTGTGAATGGGTGTTTGCTCATGATTTGGCTCTCTGTCTGTTAGTGGTGTATAGGAATGCTTGTGATTTTTGCACATTGATTTTGTATACTGAGATTTTGCTGAAGTTGCTTATCATCTTAAGGAGATTTTGGGCTGAGATGATGGGGTTGGGTTACCCACGAAGGGAAGCCCATCAGACTCACAGCAGATCTCTCAACAGAAACCCTACAAACCAGAAGAGAGTGGGGGCCAATATTAACATCCTAAAAGAAAAGAACTTTCAACCCAGAATTTCATATCTAGCCAAACTAAGCTTCATAAGTGAAGGAGAAATAAAATCCTTTACAGACAAGCAATTCCTGTGAGATTTCATCACCACCAGGCCTGCTTTATAAGAGCTCCTGAAGGAAGCACTAAATATGGGAAGGAACAATCAGTACCAGTCACTACAAAAACATACCAAATGGTGAAGACCATCTACACAATGAAGAAACTGCATCAACTAATGGGCAAGACAACCAGCTAGTATCAAAATGGCAAGATCAAATATTCACACATAACAATATTAACCTTAAACATAAATGGGCTAAATGCCCCAGTCAGAAGACGCAGGCTGGCAAATTGGATAAAAAGTCAAGACCCATTGGTGTGCTGTATTCAGGAGACACGTTTCTTGTGCAAAGACACACACAGACTCAAAATAAAGGGATGGAGAAAGATTTACCAAGCAAATGGAGAGCAAAAAAAAAGATAAAAAAAGCAGGAGTTGCAATTCTCATCTCTGATAAAATGGACTTTAAATCAACAAAGATCAAGAGAGACAAAGAAGGACATTACATAATGGTAAAAGAATCATGCAACAAGAAGAACTAACGATCCTAAATATATACACACCCAATACAGGAGCATCTAGATATATAAAGCAAGTTCTTAATGACCTACAAAGAGACTTAGACTCCCACACAATAATAGTGGGAGACTCTAACATTCCACTGTCAATATTAAACAAATCAACGAGACAGAAAATTAACAAGGATATCCATGACTTGAACTCAGATCTGGACCAAGTGGACCTAATAGACATCTACAGAACTCTCCACCGCAAATCCACAGAATATACATTCTTCTCAGCACCACATCGCACCAACTCTAAAACTGACAACATAATTGGAAGTAAATCACTCTTCAGCAAATGCAAAAGAACAAAAATCATAACAACCAGTCTCTCAGACACAGTTAAATCAAATTAGAACTCAGAATTACGAAACTCACTCAAAACTGCACAACTACATGGAAACTGAACAACCTGCTCCTGAATGACTACTGGATAAATAATGAAATGAAGACAGAAATAAAGATGTTCTTCAAAACCAATGAGAATGAAGACACAACGTACCAGAATCTCTGGGACACATTTAAGGCATTTTCTAGAGGGAAATTTATAGCACTAAATGCCCACATGAGAAGTGAGGAAAGATCTAAAATTGACACCCTATCATCACAATTAAAAGAGCTAGAGGAGCAAGATAAAAAAAAAATAAAAATGAAAATAAAAAGCTAGCAGAAGACAAGAAATAACTAAGATCAGAGCAGAACTGAAGGAGATAGAGATACAAAAAAACTCTTCAAAAAATCAGTAAATCCAGGATCTGATTTTTTGAAAAGATCAACAAAATAGACAGACCGCTAGCCAGACTAACAAAAAAGAAAAGAGAGTAGAATTGAATAGATGCTATAAAAAATAATAAAGGGGATATCACCACCAATCCCACAGAAATACAAACTACCATCAGTGATTACTACAAACAGCTCTATGCACATAAACCAGTAAACCAGGAAGAAATGGATAAATTCCTGGACTCTTGCACCCTCCCAAGCCTAAACCAGGTAGAAGTTGAAACCCCGAATAGACCAATAACAAGGTCTGAAGTTGAGGCAGCAATTAATAGCCTACCAACCCAAAAAAGTTCAGGTCCAGAAGGATTCACAGCCAAATTCTACCAGACACACAAAGAGGATCTGGTATCATTCCTTCTGAAACTATTCCAAACAATTCAAAAAGAGGAAATCCTTCCCAAATCATTTTATGAGACCAACATCATCCTGATACCAAAACCTGGCAGAGAAACAACTAAAAAAGAAAATTTCAGGCCAATATCCATGATGAACATAGATGCAAAAATCTTCAATAAAATACTGGCAAACTGATTGTAACAGCACATCAAAAAGCTTATCCATGACAATCAAGTAGGCTTCATCCCAGGGATGCAAGGCTGGTTCAACATATGCAAGTCTATAAACGTGATCCACCACATAAACAGAACCAAAGACAAAAACCACATGATTATCTCCATAGATGCAGAGAAGGCCTTTGACAAAATTCAGCAGCGCTTTATGCTAAAAACTCTTATGCTGAACTAGGTATTGATGGAACGTATCTCAAAATAATAGAAGCTATTTATGACAAACCCACAGCCAATATCATACTGAATGGGCAAAAACTGGAAGCATTCCCTTTGAAAACTGGCACTAGACAAGGGTACTGTCTCTCACCATTCATATTCAACATAGTATTGAAAGTTCTAACCACAGCAGTCAGGCAAGAAAAGGAAATAATGGGTATTCAATTAGGAAAAGAGAAAGTCAAATTCTCTCTATTTGCAGATGACATGATTGCATATTTAGAAGACCCCATCGTCTCAGCTATTGTTAGTGTTAGTGTATTTTATGTGTGGCCCAAGACAATTCTTCCAGTGTGACCCAGGGAAGCCAAAAGACTGGCCAGCCCTGTTTTAAAGCATCTTGGGGGAAGTTGATTACTGGGGAGAGAATCTGCCTGGGATATGGGAGGCAGAAGGGGCAAGCCCCTCTCCTCTTCTCTTCCTCCTCCCCTCCTTCCCTTCTTCTCCTTTCCCTCCTTCCTGCCTCCCTCCTCTCTACTCCCTCCTTCCCCTCTCTGCTTTCCCTTACTGCTCACCTTGGGGGCAGCAGCGTCTGAGAGCTGAGCCCCCACCTCCTACTCCTTTGTCCTTCCTGAGCCTGGGCCGGGGCCTGCAAGCTCCAGGCAGATGATGGAAGCTCCTGCTGCAGGCCCCGGCTCACAGGTCATGGAGGCTGGATGGGGCCAGGCTACCCCTGGCTTCAGTCTCCCTCTCCCCTTCCTGCCCTCACTCACTTCCATTGAGGCCCACCCAGCATGAGTGAGAGGACAGCCCTCAGCCCCTCATGCATCTGTTATCATCAAGGTGCGGGCTGTCTTGATAACAGGTGTTCATCTGGTGTTACCAGCTCTGCCTCTTGAACAGCACCCTGGCCGGCTCAGCCCACAATTTCCAGGAGCCAGTGGGGGTAAGGTTTGGCAACAGAGGGCAGGGAGGAGAGCAGGGACACCTGCTGAGGGCGGCACGGCAGGCCCCTTCCCTGCCCACCTCCACCAGCCCCAGGCTCCCAGCAGCCTTGCAGATGAGCTCACTCTCCACGCCCAGCACACCCTGGGAGGTCGCCCAGTCTCACCTGAGGACACTGTGGCACTGCCCCGCCCGGCTTCCTTCTGGCCACAGCACTGCACTGAGGCTCCACAGGCTGCCTGCATCTGATTTTCCTTCCCGCCACTGCTGTGCGCTCCCAGGGCTGGGAAAGACCCCTCTGCTCACCCCATCAGCGCCTCAGATGGATCTGGATGCCAGAGGCTTTGTGTGACTGGGCTTTTGTGGGATGGGGGGAGGCAGGGTGGTGAGACGTGGGGAGGACAGCGTGTGCCTGCGGGGCGGGACCCTTCCCCCCCACTCCCCTACCACGTTCCTTTGTGCCTTCCTCTTTCCCTGGCTTTCTCAGGAAAGGCCTTCCCATCTCAACTTTTATTTTTAATAAAAATATTAACCCACCCTTCTAGTACTTACAGGGTTTTAACTTTTACACTAGGTTTCAAAGATTATTTAGCAGCTGTTAAGTGCTGTCTTAGTTTCTTCTCGTTGCGGTGACGGATTGCCTCCGACATCGTGGCTCAGATAACACACAATTTATCACGCAGCGCTGGAAGCCAGAGCCCTGCACAGGTCTGCCTGGACTAAAAGTCAGGCCAGCAGCCGGCTGTGCTCTTCCTGAGGCCCCAGGCGGAGGTCTTTTCTTCATTCACACGGTGGTGAAATGCAGCTCCGTGCAGTCGTAGGCCTGGGACTGTGATGTCTCCTGCTGGCTGTAAGCAAAGATTCACTCCCAGCTTCCAGAGGTGGCTGACCCTCAGCTCCCGGTCCCTTCCTCCAGCTGCACAGTGCACATGGGGGCCAAGCCTCATGACACATCCGCTCACTCCATCCTCTGCCCCTTCTTCTTCTACTGCCGAGAACTCACCTGATGACGTTGGTTCCACCTGGATGGTCCCGGATGCTCTCCCCTCTCAAAGTCAGCTGATTAGCAACCTTAATGCCCCCTTTCCATGCAACGTGATGTGTTCACAGCTTTCAAGATTAGGAAGTGGACATCCAAAGGGGCCACCATTGTGCCTCTCACAGCTGTGCCAGGTGCTGTTTCAGGCACTGGGGCTGTAGACAAAGGTGGGCGGAATCCAACCACCTACCCTCGCAGTTTGAGTGCAGTGGAGACTAGAGAAGGGCGAGAACCTGCTACTCCTGGCCTCGGGAGTGGGATCAAAGCTCCCTTCCCTGGATCTGGGGTCCCACAGAATATGACAGAAGTGTTGCAGGGACACCAGCCCTATGAGAAGACAGCCATGATCTGAGGAAGTGCCAGCAGCATTGCAGAGGCCACAGAGAGGGGCCACGGGCTCTGGCCACGGTGCTGGCCGAGCTGCTAACCAGGCCATCACCAGCTTCCTAGTGTTTTGAAATGACTTTTGTGCCTTTTCTCTTATTTAGGCGAACCCCCCCAGGAGCAGTCATTTCTTCTTGTTTCACTGTCTTTATTACCTTAGACAAAGTTCAGCTGGTGTTTATGTCATTGCTGAGTTTAACCGCAGAGACAGGTTCTAGGCCAGTGGAGCTCAGACTTCTTTAAAGTGAACCCCATATCCCTGGGTCAACGTATCCATGGGGAAGGGACAAGACACCAGATTCCTCATCTCAGATTCCTGGTTAAAGTGCTTTTGTTTGAACAACTGAGTTTCAGAGTGCTAGTTTATTGTGTAGCACTAGATAATTGAAAAAGTAATATTTAGCAAACTAATATTTATCAGCATTTTGGTATGTGGTAGTGAGCTAAGGATGAATTTTTTGTTGTTGTTAAAAGTTAATTTTCCTAGCCCAATTCAGTGGGTAGAAAATTCTTTCCCTTCTGCTTTAAAGATCATATATAAACTCCTTATATATTTATAGGTCTGTTTGCTGACACATTCATGTTCATGTATTATATACCAGGATTATATTATATAATATATATATTAGGATTATATAATATATAATAATATATAGTGTTATATATAATGTATGTGTAGGAAAGTGCCCCTACTTCTCCGTACAGACATGGCGACGTCCCGGTGTGCCCACACCATTGCTCTGCTGCTGTCCACAGGATCCCAGCACTTCTCTCACTGAACTGCAGTGATCCTTCCATGTCGTTCCTTCCAGAACTCCTCAAGGTCAGCAGTTATGTCTCATTTGTTTTGGCCTCTCCAGGCCCAGCAGGAAGGTTTACTTATAGCAGGTGTTCAACTGTTGAGCTGAACCACAGTGAATATTGTTTAGTCCAGGGGATCTCACACTACTGGATATTTTTGAGTGAATAAAACAGAAAATGTGGGGAAATGAAATGTTGTCTTTTTTTTTTTTTTCCCAAAGCAAGACTGATAAAAAAAAAAACCACTGCAAAAAAAAAATTCTTTAAAAAAATCTCCTGTAGACTATTCACATGACATTATGTAACAGCATTATTTTAACACTTAAGAGAGCTCTAATCTGAGAACAAGATCATTTACAGTGAGCGTCTTTTGACTTATGGAAAGCCCACTCTGACTGTCTCCAGGCCGATATTTTGCAATGACTGGTCTGGGCAGTATCTTAGTCGAGGAAGTAAAGAGTTGAATTATTCCTAGATGGAAAGTTTCAAAGCAGGTGAAGCCAAAAAGAAGTTGTTGCAGGAATCAGAAAAAGGTGAGAGTTAAGGGCTCAAAAGACAGGAATGAAGCCGTGAGGTCAGGAAGCAATGAGGTTCTGGGAGAGGAAAGATTCCAAGAGAGGATGAGGACAAGGCCTTGCGTGTGACGTGAGTGGGGAACGTGGACTGTTACAACCAGAGAGCAGCCGGGGTTCTGAGTTCAGGATTTGGGAGCAAAGTGACAGGGGTGGCGTCCCTGTCTCGAGTCAGAGCTGCAGCCAGTGGCCAGTCCAGCCTCGTGGGGTCCTGAGTCTGGTTCTCTCTGGATGAGGAATCAGATGACCCCGGCTTTTACTGGAGTGTTTTCTTCAGGATCCCAGCTTTGATTGCCTGCAGGGTGTGGTCGTTTTCCTCTCAACCTCATGATCAGTCTGTTTCTCATCCAGTTTCCTTGTGCTTTGCTTTGAGTCTGGGCCAAGGCAAGGCTTGCCTCTGTCATCTGGTGCCACATGCACCATCCGTGTGGCTGCCCTGGGCCTCCTCCTGCAGGGTCCGTGGGCTGTGAGGCTCCTGCATTCCCGTCCTGCAGAACGATTACTCCTGTCTGGATGGCATGCATGAATCAGCGCCTTTCGTTTCAAATCAAGTGATTCTCTTGTCTCTTTTCATTTACTGCCTGTTATTCTCCATTTAATTACCAAAGCAGAAACACACAGGCCTCCCCAAGTAGGGGATGGTGTCTACACGTAAAAGAGGGTTCTTTTCCTCTCATGCTCAATTGAAAGTTGCAGTTAATGTTGTGCTGCCTAACATGGAGAGAAAATTCACAAGACATCCAGCCAAGGTGAAAAAAAGAAAAAAAAACCACACTGAAAAGTGGCTCCAATGCGACTCTGACACAGCGATAGCTCACAAGAGTGTGTCCTTTGTGGGATTATTTCAGGGGACTGGTTCAAGGAATTCCCGGTAACAGCCTTTACAGGAAGAAGACTCAGGTTCTGGGGCAGGGTGTTGTGCTCAGGGTCACAGGCTGAGGGAGGACATGTGCCCACCCGGCCCGTGGCTGGTCGGCCTGAGAGCAGGCGGTTTCCGGCATTGTTGTGCGCTGTGGGTGCTGCTGGCCACTGGCCTCCGGCACAGCTCCGCAGGTGTGGTCCAGAGGCCATGCAGTCAGTAAGCCACTGAGGCTCTTGTGGTCCGGCCGCCCCTTTCTGTGCTCACCAGATACTACAGGAAGGGGACCCGCCTGATTTGCAATGGTGTTATTTCAATGCCAGCACTACATCCTTGCTTACATAAATTATTTTCTATGTCTAGGCATCAGGCAAAAGTCGAACTGGAATCTGTCACGATTTTCCATTAAGTATTAGTCATCCTTATCAAAAAGAAAGATTCTCCATTCCTCCTTGCACCACTCTGACAAGAAAAAAAGGATAATTTGACTTAGAAAATCATCATCACCGAGAATAAACACCCCTACCGTCAAGATTTTGGCAGTATTTTTGGAATGGTATTGGAAAAAAGGACAGGGAAAAATGAGAATATGGAGGCATCTCAGATTGTCTGGGGCAGCTTGGAGTCTGATCTTTAGGACTATGTGAAGGGTATCATTACGGAGCTAAGGGAGGGTTTTTAATCGTATAATACAATAATCTAAACAAAATTTGTCACATAGAAAGGCAGCATGTAACACACTCACGACACCCAGCAACCAGACTGAGCGTCTGATGTAGACCTTCAGGAACTTCATTGGGCCGCAGAGAAATCTGGAAAGGTTTCAGGATGAAAATGTCTCCCATCAGAAGGCAGAACCCCTGGAGAGAAGGCAGAACAATGGACAGAGCACTGGCTATTTCTGGTGTATCGCACGGGTTTCCTACGGGGTTGGGCATGAGTCCCTTGGATTAGTACTCACCTGATATACCCAGGCAAGTACCCTGCGTCTCCTAAGCCTTAGTGTCTTCCTGTGAGTACTGATTTTGCATGCTCAGAACTAATATAACCGGTTATTTAAGAAAGTGCTGTCCTGTGGAGGAGCTGTCCAGTGTTATTTCACGAGAGCTCCCGGAGGATGGGGATGACTTCTTTTATCCAGCATGGAAGTGAGCCTGATTCTCTGTAGATGCTCAGTGTGCCCCTGCCCCAAGATGACATCCAAGCCGTGGGCCGGCTGGAGGAAAGCAGGGCTGCTCGTGCAGCTAATTCTGGGTTCTCCCTTGGCCAAGGGGTCCAGCTCTGTCCAACCCAGAAGGAGGATCTGGCAATGTAAAGGCTGGCTGCAGGAAAGCAGGGCTGCTGGTGCAGCTAATTCTGGGTTCTGCAGAGCATGACTGCTGGGCAGCCGAAAGGGGCAGCTGGAGGGGTGTGGGCAGACAGGAGGATGAGCCAGCGGGGCCAGAAGAAGCAACCTGGGAAGAGATTAGGCTTACAAGGTGCATGTTCATTAGACCCATCGGGAGGCAAGAGCTGTGGCTGTGCTCTGCCGGTCGTCTGTGGAGTCTTCACTCCCCAGCACTTCGATTACTTGCAGGCTGTGGCCATCTTCAGTCCTGGTCACTTTGGTTACCTGAGGGGTGTGGTCATTTTTGGTCCCTGTGACTTTGTTTCCCTGCAGGGCGTGGCCTTCCTCAGTCCCTGTCACCCATGACTCCCAGTCTCTCGCAAAGCCAGACTTCTGTGAGGACATGGTGAAACGCTCAGTGCAGCCCTGTTCGAGAACACAGGAGAGTGAGATCTTTGCTTATCACGTCATGTTTGTTGAACAAACTGTTTACTCCTCAGCACACTTGACCACAGTAAAATGTCAGATTTTAAAATTGTTCTTTCATTGGTCCGCAAAAGGTGGACTCTGCTAGAATTAAATGCACTGGGCAGATGACTCCTGAGGAGCAGGATGGTCCTGCTTAGTGAGATAAGACTGGTTTTGCCTGCATTACAGGATCGTGCGTGATTAGTTTCATGTGTCCCTTCAAATGCCTGCCCAGCCGTTGATGAAGTTACCACTGTGTAAATGCAGGAGCAAATAGCGACAACACACAGGCCCTGCTCCCAAGACGCCCTCGGGCTGAGGGAAAGGGCGGCGCAGTGGCTGAGACGCAGGCTGGTGAAGGCGGACCACAGAAGCCAGAGGTGGAGGCAGGCGTCTCAACCCCAGGGTGTGTGGTGCCAGCTTTTGGGCACATCCTGGAAAAACCTGACCCCCTACAACACATCTACCACTGCTTTTCTGAAGAGGTTTTCAGGGTTAGTACTAATATGTTTCCTTATGGTGGTGCGGGGGCCTATAGAGCGACAGGCAGGGGTAGGGCATCCCTGCGTTTCCCGGAGGCAAATCTGTTTTGAGAGCGGTAGGAGGCAGCCAAATGCCCAGGCAGAGAGGGGCGGGTCCCCAGTGAAATCCCACATCCAAGCCGAAGACAGTGTAAAGCCTGCAAACCAAGCTATAAGTTAAATCCTTGGAGCAGGCTGAGAACTTGTCTTCCTGTCTGGCCTGCTGTCCTCTGATTGCTTCCCACCCCTCAGCTATTCTACGCATACCCACCCTTTCCTAACTGGTTTCTCTAGGCTGTCGTGCCCACCTCTGAGTGGTGCTTTCACTTTAGACTCTCACAAACCAGTCAGCACACACTCCCCATTCTGCGTCTGTAAAAGACCCCAGACCCAGCCACACCAGGAGATTTCCCTGTCTTAGGTAGGGGACCAACCCTACGTTCCATCTCTGCTGAAGACAACATTCAACGCTCAATAAACTTCTTCTCCGCCTTCCTCATCCTTCAATGTTCAGCGTATTATTCTTCCTGGGTTCCAGGCAAGAGCTCGGGAACTGGCGAGTGTGGCTACATGCTCTAGCACAGGTGAGCTGGGCCACACAGTGTGGCTGAGCAAGGCCCGTGTGCAGAGTTAACGCCTGTGTGGGGGTTCCTGGCTTGCAAAGTGACTGAGAAGAAACCGGCATCATTTGGGGGCTCTCCCTGAAGGATGAGTAAATGAAAACATAAACGCTTTGCTTTTTTCTGAGACCTCTTGTTGTCGGCCTTTTCTCTGAAGGCAGATGAGGCACCAGTGCGCTGGTGAGCGGATTAGGAAGGAATGGCGCATTACCGAGGACAGGATGGGACCCTGCCGCCTCGCTCTCTCTTTGGTGAAAGGAGTAGATTTGTTTCCCTCCACGGAGGTCTAGCTGTCACATGGGGTCGGAATAACGTCCTGGGGTCACTAAAGGCTGAGGCCACTCCTGGTGTTGCCGGAAGACCCCTAGACAGGCTGTCACCGACTGTTCATTGCGGTGTCGGCCAGGACCCCCAGACTCTTCTGTGGTATTTTTCCTTCCTTCTTTCATGATGTGAAATGGCTCCTATCTCTTTGTTTATCTTTGTTTGTAACGTTAAAGGTATTGCTGCACACTACAGAGTTATTACCAGGCAGAATGAGCATTTGGCCCAGTCATCAGATATGCGATTCAGAACAATGCGATTTCTGTTCTTAGCAGCGCGTTCTCCGCCCCATCCCATGGCCGCAGGCACGCATGATGGGATGGACAGGTATACAGTGGCTCCCTGGACCCCTCCCCTCCCGGCTGGAGTGTGTGGTCATGTCCACCGCATGCCCTTGCTGCGTCCAATGGCCACGCCAGGTGGGAGGGAGCCGCAGCTGCAGCCCAGGCACCAAGGTGATCTTAGGGGCCGGGTCCCTGTGGGGCCAACTCACCAGCATTGCCTACCCGCTGCTCCCTCCCACCATGTGCCCACAGAGCCTTTCCTCCCCTGGCCAAGGGGTCCAGCTCAGTCTGAACCAGAAGGAGGATACAGCAATTTAGTTTTTCCCCTGTTGAAGGAACCCATTTGCATAGAGCAAGGGTTTTTTTTCCTCCAGGCAATCTCACCATCACACACTTAAGCTGTGTTTTTCCTTTCTCCACCATGTCAGGCGTTAACACAACCCTGTGATACAGGGTGTTTTCCTATGTGAGAGGTGTTTTTCCTTTTGAAAGGTGTCCCACTAGGCCAGGTCCCCAATTCACGGGACTCCCTTTTCTCTGCCTTGTTTGAGGAGGACCCAGCTCCACAGCTTCAGCTTTATCTTCGACTTCTGGTAAGGCAGCAGTGGAGGAGCCACCCCACTGACCGCTGGCTGCCGTCTGGAGAGGCCTACCTGGGACTTAATGAGTCCAGGAACCCTCCCCAGACACGTTTCTACCCCATCAATTCCAAGCTTCTGGTTGAAGCCCAAGTAAGGAGAACTGGATCTAAGGGATCCAGAGGCAGGTGACGATGGTCAAGGGGCACAGCACAGGTGAGCCTGACTGATTCCTGCCCATTAGGCCCCCCATTTCATGGACACAGGTCATACTAGTATCCATGGCATATATGAGATCTGGAGAACTCAAAGGTTACTGACAGTGGAGGGACAGGCAGTGCGTGAGTGAGTGCAGATAACTCCCATCCCCTAGGCCCCCTGTGAACATGGGTGAAAGCTGCATTGGCACCCATGGGCAGCACCCTGCCAAGGTGGGTGGGACTCAGGGATATAAGAATGGAAGAAGGAAGGGGGATGCCTCTGCTTTCTCTCCCTCATGTGCCCTGGGCATTCACTGGGAAGTGAAAGGAACTCAGGACACCTTGTTCCCCTCTTTCTGGATGGTTCTCTAATCATCTTCAGTCTTTACTTCTCTCAAACACCTCCTGAATCACTGGGATTCCTTTGAAAAAACAAAAGCCTCTTTCTTTTTTCCTCCTCTGCTCTGTCCTTTTTTTGTGGATGGGTGCTTGTGTGCCGATACCACAGGACACTCCCTTCCTCTGCTCTGTCCTCTTTTTGTGGATGGGTGATTGTGTGCCCATACCACAGGACACTCCCCTTGGATGCATCCACAAACCTGAAACTGCTTGGCTTAAAATTGAGCTTGGGGGAAGGGAACCCAGAAGTCTCACATGCCAGCAAAAGGGTAAAAGTTTTTTTACCAGTCAGACTGATCTCTCTCTCCCTGGGCAAACCAGTAAAATGAATGATAAGATCACTCTTTGAGCTGGGCGCGGTGGCTCACGCCTGTAATCCTAGCAATTTGGGAGGCTGAGGTGGGCGGATCACTTGAGGTCAGGAGTTCAAGACCAGCCTGACCAATATGGTGAAACCTCGTCTTTCAAAAAAAAAAAAAAAAAAAAGAAATCGGATAAGATCACTATTTAAATACTCTGTACAAAGTTCTGATTAATAGAAAAAAGGATTTGTCTTAAGTTGTAGCCAATCTAGTGTGCTTTGTGTGTTTTTCTGTATGGTTCTGTCATAAAGAGGGGTATCTTAGGGTAGAATGGGGGCCTATGACCATAAAATCCTGTTGTTCAGGCCAGCCCAGCAAACTGGTCAGTAACAAACTTTGCTCTAGTTCTCCATCTTGTTTTACATCCTTGGGAGCTTGACTTTGTAACCACATGGCACTGCTTCTTTTGGTCTCTGCCATTTCACAATGGTGGCCCAGGTTCAGTCCTGGCTTAGGGAATGAATACTTTCTGGTTAACATATGTGTGACTTTTACTCTTTGCTAATTCTCTTCCCCTCCATGAATAACTTCTAGCTTCCTTTCTTAAAACTTCCTTTCTCTGAGCTACCTTTAAAGATGCTAGATTTTGTAAAAAACTACTTACCACTTTTTGAAAATACTTCATACACTTGCAGTTAAGTCATAACTTTAGTTGATGCTTGTTGGTTTCACCTGCGAGATTACTTTTGGTGAAGTTCAAAAGCCAGAAATATTGGCTTCTTGGCAAGACTAAAGTTGGGTAACAAGAGATTTAAAGAATTTTCTTAAAGAGTGCTGAGCTTAATTAGAAGTAGATATCCAAGCTATAGGTATATTTAAAAGTCCTTTATGTTTTCCTCTCTTCTTGGATCTTGTTTTTCTGGAAAAGGTTTTTTTTTTTTTTTTTTTTTCTGTCAACTGAATTGTTTTTCTACATTTTGTCTTGCCACTCTTGGTGCACGCAAGAGAGGCCCTAAGATAACTTCTGAGAACATGGGACTCCTTGGGAAAAAAGGAAGGTACCAAGGATCTCATTTTGGGAAAAAACTCTTTTTTTTCCTCATGAAACCCCAGTAATTAAAATCAGATATATCCCTTTTAAAATCTGTTTTTGTCCTCCAGGTTTGCCTGTTTATCACACCCCAGGAACTGCATGCTTTCCTAGCCCTGCTTCTTGAAGGGGTCCACTCTGAGGCCAGTAATCCAATCAAGAGATTGGCAAACGAAAAACATCTCACAACTACTGAATCTTCTTCTCTCTGTGTAATCGTATATGTGTTGTGTGTGATGATTATATAAAAAAGAGCTTTAATTAATTGGCTTAAAAAATGAGCATCTTATCAAATATTTTTTGAAGGAAAAATAAAAACTGTAATGCCTTTTAGTTCATGTGACTTCAATATTTGAGAAATAAGTTTTAAAGATACTTGGTAAAATATAAGGATCTTCAAAGTATAAATATATGGTCTAAATTATATGGATCAGACACTAGATTTCCTAAATGGTTTAAGTTTACAAACTGCTTCTTTGGCTTTTGAGAACTGTTCGACTTGCCTGCTTTACAATTTAGAAAAGCCTAGGGACATATGGAGTTAACCACACCAGTAATTATGCTGGAAAGAATCAGACTTTATATGCACCTAACTAAAATAATAATTAAATAAGCACATAACTAAAATAACATATCAGATTTTACATTAAAATTAAAAATTTCTCAGAGTTGCCATTATAACATGTAATCGAGACTACTGAATATAGATTTACACACAAAGTGTGTAAGGAAAGCAAAATGTGCTTTTAGTAAAAGAAAATAAGAAGGCATGGAAATGTAAATGTTTGCCCAGTTTAGAGGGGCAAAGGATTGTTTAGATAAGATAAAGCTAAAGGATTAAACAAGTGGTGGAAGGTTTTTAAAAATAATCTTGTAAAAGAACTCTGTGTGGGACCATATTAACAAAAATTCATAAAGAATTATGAAAGGTTTACAAGAATCTCATTTCATAGTCAACTTGGTTAAGATTGAATAAAATTATCTGTAAGGTTTTATTAAAAATTTGGGGTTGACATTAAGTAAACCAATGCAAGGGTAGAAGTTGGCTTTCTCTACCATTAACAGGATTTTCATATAATAGTAAAGGATAATAAAAGATTTTTGTTTGCCTTGTGAATATGCTGCTGAAAAGAAGAAGGAGAAGATAAGAGACAGTGCTTTTTTTAAAAAAAAGAAAAACTAAGTCTTCCCTCTTAATGAGTAAAAGTTTTTACCTTATTTTAAAAGTTTTGAGTCATCATTTTGTCTAATAAATAAACAAATGTTTTAAATCTTTAAAGTATTTGACAGTCTTCCCAAAATCAAACTTCAGTTTCAAGGTTGTCTTTTCTAACTACTGGATGCTACAGAGAACCCCAGGAGTGTCCAAAAGAAATGTAACCATAATTATTTGATGTGTTTAGTCACATGGGATTGCCAAAATAATGTTTAATCTTCTTCAGGTTATATTTTGGTGAATAATATTAATATGTGTTCCAAAATTGTATGGGATTTCTAAAATTCTCATTTCTGAGTATATGCTATCACATAATTAAGGTTATTATGTTAAGTTATTGTAAACCACAGAAATAACCGAATTTCTTTGTCAATCATGTTTTTGAACATAATTACCCTGAAGACATTTTGTCATTCACAAACAATTGTTGTCTTGCTTTGATCTTTTTCAAAAGATGGTTTTTTTTTTTTTTTTTTTTTTTTGAGATGAAGTCTCACTCTATCATCCAGGCTGGAGTTCAATGCCATGATCTCAGCTCACTGCAACCTCCACCTCCTGGGTTCAAGCAATTCTCCTGCCTCAGCCTTCTGAGTAGCTGGGATTACAGGTGCACACCACTACACCTGGCTAAATTTTGTATTTTTAGTAGAGACAGGGTTTCACCATGTTGGCCAGGCTGGTCTCAAACTCCTGATCTCATGATCCACCTGCCTCAGCCTCCCAAAGTGCAAGGATTAAGGTGTGAGCCACTGCATCTGGCCCAAAAGATGGTTTATAATAAGTTATAGGACTTTGACAGGTGCTGTCAAATGCAGGTTTCTGATAACTTTGGAGATTGTGACATTGGAATAGAGGAAAACATACAGAACTCATAAAGAGCTGAAATGTTCATGAATATCCAGAACAAGAGTTAATGGAATGGACTGAACTAACATAAAACTGAAGTAATCTTTCTAACTTTTTGCTTAAAATGTGACTGATCCTTGTTTTGTTTTTCAGAATCAAGGAAACTTTTTGTTTGAGATATTTACAGCCTTTAATAATTAAGTAAGTTATAGTCCTATGAACAAAATTTGATACATGTTGTTCCTCTATGCCTGGTTTCTCTAGAATTTGGAAACTATTTGTGAGTAATCTTAACTTATGGTAATATAGTTGTTTTGCATCCATGCAATAACAATCCATTTTCTTTTGCAACAGGATGCAATTGTAGAACCTTGTTGGTTGTTTTAACAAGACTTTGACTGGAAGGTTGTGCTTCCCTTTAAAGAATCAGCTTGATGTGCAGAGACAGTAAAAGCCCCTTGAGAAAACTGGCCTCATACCATGTCAACACAGTCCTGTACAGGGTTCCTAATTTGTGGTGAGTAAAGAATGTCGCTTTCTAACAGGCCCAGGAGCCCATGCTATCTTGAAACCTCCAGAAGAGAGAAATTTATCCAACTCATAGGTATTTGAGGATAAAAACTCATGGCTGGGCTCAGCTTTAAAAGTGCTATGTGAGATTCTTTGTGGAACAGACTTCCATCAAAGCCGATTTTAAAAGCCTATGTGAAAAATAATTATTCTTGCTTCACTTTATGCAAATAATCAGGCCAAATGTAAGACTAAAGTTTATTTTGCAAACAACTCAGTCCTATCATGATTTGCTTTTGATAAAAATGAGGACTAAGAGAGAAAAATTTATGTTTCAAAACTTATCATACATTAGTCATTAAATTCTAATCTCATCAGTTGTTTTTAAGTTTTTTCCAACATTTTAGACTAACCCTACTTATTCCTGTCAAGCGACCAGTGATCTCTGGTTGCAGCTCAGAAGAAATAGAAGGGATCGATCAATATTCTAGTTCTAATTATTGTGCAAATCCTGCCAGGTGATAGGAGTATATAGGGTGCCTATAACCCAGAGGTTTCCTCTTTTGGGAAAATAAGACAAAGGAAGCTAACCAAAGCCAAGCCCTGTGCAGCTTTGCGATTTCTGAGCTGTCCTTTCTCCTTGTTTCATTTTGATTCATGTCCTCTAGTAACACAGTTTGTCTCTTTTCACCTTCAGACCATCAAACTCCAAATGGTCATGTAACAGGAGACTCGGACAATGGCTCCTTCTGCCAGGGACCCCTAAAGGGGCCTCTGAGGAAGCCCCCACTGCTGTTTCCCAAAACAGCACCCCCTGTCAGCAGGAAGTAAAGACTAGTCTTTGTCCTTTTCTTTATTCTTATACTAATGGCACTTGGATGTGCTTGTTTAGAAGGTGGACATGAGAGCAGCAGGAGGCAGCCAAATGTCCAGGCAGATGGGGCGGGTCCCCAGTGAAACCCCACCTCTGAGCCAAAGACAGTTTAAAGCCTGAAAGCCAAGCTACAGGTGAAATCTTTGGACCAGATTGAGAACTTGTCTTCCCTTTTGGCACATCTTCCTCTGATTGGTCCCCACCCTTCACCTATTTTACATTCACCTACCCTTTCCTAATTGGTTTTTCTACACTGTTGTGTCCAGCTTTAAGTGGTGTCTTCTTTTTTTTTTTTTTTTTTTGAGACGCAGTCTTGCTCTGTTGCCAGGCTGGAGTGCAGTGGTGCAATCTTGGCTCACTGCAACCTCGGCTCACTGCAACCTCTGCCTCCTGGGTTCAAGCGATTCTTCCTCCTCAACCTCCCGAGTAGCTGGGACCACAGGCATGTGCCACCACACCCAGCTAATTTTTTTGTATTTTTAGTAGAGATGGGGTTTCATGATGGCCAGGATGGTCTCGATCTCTTGACCTCATGATCCGCCTGCCTCGGCCTCCCAAAGTGCTGGGATTACAGGCGTGAGCCACCAAATCTGGCCGTGGTGTCTTCTTTTAACCTTTTTGTGTACTCACAAACCAATCAGCACACACTCCCATTCTGAGTCTATAAAAGGCCCTGGACCCAGCCACATGAAGGAACTTTCCTACCTTGGGTAGGAAGACCAACCTCATGCTCCCTCTCTACTGAAAGCCATTTTCAAGACTCAATAAAATTATTTTCTGTCCTCTTCATCCTTCAATGTCCAGCATATCCTCATTCTTCTTTGGCATGGTACATAGCTCAGGAACCACTGAACATGGTACAAACCATAACACAGGCCAGATGGGCCATGCCAGCGTGGCCGAGTGGGGCCCAGGTGGAGCATTTCTGGCTGAGAACCTGGCCTGCAATGTGACTGAGAAGAAAAATCCTACATTGGTTTTACATAAGAGAAGGTGAACGTCTGATGAGAAAGGGATTTGAAAGGAAGAGTCACCCATCCAGGCACCTCTGGGTATGTGGGGGAGTGACTGGTCTCACCTTGACTTTATTCTGCACCAGGGCAGGTGGCTTTGTAATCGACATGACCAGTGTTCAACTGAACAGACTTTAGTTTTAGGAGCTGGACTTAGATCTCAGTCTTAATGTTTCAATTGTCCTGCCCTTGTTCACGGGAAGCCAGCAGATAATTTACCTGGGGATGGTCTGTGGGGGCAGCTCTTCCAGATGCCTGAGGCCTTTCCCATTCTCTTTGGGTCTGGCTGATACATGATGTCAGTGACAGTTGTGCATTTGGGATTTTCTCTTTTGCATAAGAAGTTTTGGGGGTCCTGAAATTTTTCGTTTCCTTTACAAGCCTTCCTGCAAATAAGCACAAGAGGACCTGGAGTGCAGGGTTTCTGGCTGTCTGAGCAGCTGGGCTGCTGAAGCTGAGGACAACGTGAGAAATCCTGTCCTGGGGAAGGAAGAGCACATGTGGAGAGAAAGGAAGCTCCGGGTAGTTTTTGAGACACGCCACAGCTGAAGGTTAGTCCCCCAAGCTGGTTACGATCGGAAGGGAGGAAAAGCAGCTGCCACAAGGCTCTGGCTGGGGCTTCCGAGACTCTGCAGGTGGGGCCGTCTGTCTTCCCCAGGTGAGAGCTGCTTCTTAGGAGCAGGCTCCACAGCGGTTTTCAGGTGCAGCCTTGCCCAGCGTCCCCACGTTTTGTTTCCTGTGTGGCCTCGGCATCTATGATGGCCTACCTCGCCACACACTGTGGTCCCCACTGCTGATCCAAGGCTGCTGGCCCCCAGTACACTTGGGCTTCTGAGGAACATGCTGAGACTCTCAGGCTGTGCCGTGACACAGGGGAGACAGCGTCTGCTCTCTTTCCATTTCTGTTCATGTTCAGGGCTCTGACCCCCAGGGAGCCTCACTTATACATCCTGGAATCCAGACAGCTGTGAACAAAGCTGCTGTGGTTCCGGGCTGCAAAACTGGCCCACAGCCCATCTGGAAAACTGGATCGAACCTGCCTCAGCCGCCCTCACCACAGGCACCGCTCCCCTCGCACAGTTTGATGTCTGATCATTCAGTGCAGGCTGAGCCTCAAAGCTAAAATGGAAAATGCGTTTTATGAGCAGATAACACTTTTTTGGAATGTCTACTTCAAACATTTTGGATACAGATTCACAGAGAGGACTATTTTTAGATGAATTATTTCTTGTATTTACCATACTGATTTCTTGGAAGAAAGAAAAACAATATTTTAAAAAGGAAAAAGATTTTTTAAAAAGAGTGACTCTAAATTTCCCCTCAAGAGTAAACGTTGTCTGTCTCTCACTCAAGGTAGTGGCTGCGACAGGAGGCTCTTCCTGACCTTCTTCTCTGGGAATTCCCATCAGAATCACAGGAATGTTCCCGGCAGACACAACCCAGCCTGTGCCTTCTGTGGGCCACAGCTGACAGCATGAGAAGAGGCGTGACATCTGCCTGACATAAGCGGTCAAGTTATTCCCCCTGAGAACTTGGACCAGAGACCGAGGACTGAGAAACTGTTGTGGGGAACAGGGAACCGGTTGCAGGGTGCCACAGGGACAAGAGTAGGGAACAGCAGCAGAAAAGCAGAGTGTGCAGAGGCAAAGACAACACAGGGCCCAGGTGTGCTCCTCATTTAATGAGTGGCATCACTTGCTGTTACTTCCGTAGAATAAATGCCCCATTTTTGAAACGCCAGCGCAAGTGGGTTGCTGACGGCGAAAACTGAAATGAGTGATGGAGGCGGGTCTCATCACTGAGGTTTGTTATGCCAGCATTAGGGTGCGTCCGGGACAGGAGCCACACACATATCTGTGTGTTGTTGGGGTGGTCTTCGGGGGGTTAGTGCCGATCCATTTCCTGAAGATAGGGGGCCTGTAGGGAGAGAGGCAGGTAGGTGGTGAGGCTGAAGGCCTGCATTCCTGTGAGATCTCAGTTTGTGCCCAGCAAATCTACGTTTTACGTAAGAGAAGGTGACTGACCAGGAAGGAGGACTAAAGGAAGACATCTCTGGGTGGGTGGGGAGGGGGTGACTCATCTCACCTTGACTTTGCTCTGCACCTGAGTAGGTGGGCTTGTCATGGACATGGCTGGTGTGGAGTTGAACAGACTTTACTTTCAGGAGCTGGACTGAGATTACCATCCTGAAGTCACAATTGACCTGTCCTTGTTCATGGGGGGCCAGCAGACCATTTACTCAGTGATGACCTGTGAGGGCAGTGACTTGGAGAGAGCGGAGGTCGTTTTGAGAATAAATGCCCCATTTTTTGAGAGGATATGTTGATTCCCTGAGTTACAGAACTAATTAAGAGCAGATTCTGAGACTAAGACTCAGTTTTTGTGACTTCCAGCCCGGCGCCCTTCACAGTATTCACCATCTTCAGTCGCTTTTGGAACGTGCGTCCTGCCCTGTCCTGGCTTCTCGGTGCTGCTTCTCCCGACCCGCGCCGTTGCGTGGAGTCTGACCCACCCTGCTCGATGCCATTAGGACGGCACGCATCAATACATTTTCTGGACACGGAAGTCGGTCAGCACTTTCTGCAAGTTTTTCTCCAAGTCAGCCATAGGCAATTTCTTTCTTCTGGACTGTAGAAAATAATTAAAGTGGCCTATTCCTTGCGTCCTTCCTTCCTCCTCTCTGATTTAAAGACAAGCACACACGATGTGACGTCTAACCATGACTCAAAGCTGGACACGGCTGTGTTAGCAACCCGAGTCCCCAGATTTGTTCAATCAGAAGAAATTGCTCAATTTTTACTACTTATTTATGTTCATTTGGTTATTTTCATTCGGCAACACTTGTGCTTGTTATGACAGTTGAGAAAGTACTAAATTTGGCCTTGAAGTATCTGTTCAAATATGCCATGCTATTTCAAATGCTTCCGACATCCAAAACACTGGGAGAATTTCCACAAATGACGCCGCTGAATGAGTAGGCTCATGTGAGAAAACCACCTGGTAGTCGACTCAGACGTTGCTGCCTAAAACGTAGCAACTTACCAACCTGAAAGAAGTGGGGGACCCTCCAGAGTCCAGGCACATGTTGGGGTGCTTTTGAGAGTCTTCTGTCATCCACGCAGAGACAGCTACGCCAGGAAGATCAAACCAGGAGATGTGCATGAGAGTGTGTGTGTGTATGTGTGCACGCTGTGTGTGTGAGTGCTTGTGTGCATGCGCAGACCATATGTGTGCATGTGCGAATGTTAGAGTGTGTAAGTGTGCATGCCATGTGTAAGTGCATGTTGTGTGTGTGTTTGTGGGTGAGTACATTTCATGTGTGTGAGTGCATGTGTGCATGTGTATGCCATGCATGTGTGTATATGAGACAGTTCATGTGTATGCCATGTGTGAATGTGTGTGTGCATGTTGTGTATGTGAGAGTGTGTGCCTGTGCATGCTGTGAGTGTGTGCGTGTTCGTGTGTGAGACTGTGTGTGCATGTCATGTGTATGTGTGTGTGTGTGCATGTTGTGCATGTGTGTGTGTGCCGTGTGTGCGTGTCCATGTTGTATATGTGACTGTGTGTGTGTGCATGCCATGTATGTGTGTCAGTGTGGGTGTGCCTGTTGTGCATGTGAGAGTGCGTGTGCATGTGTGTGAGTGCATGTGTGCACGTGTATGCCATGTGTGTATGCATGTTGTGCATGTGAGAGTGTATGTATGTACATGCCATGTGGGTGAGTGCATGTGTGCGTATATATGCCACATGTGTGTGCATGTTGTGTATGTGAGTGTTTGGTAATGTTAAGTTGTTGAGAAACGCTAAGTGTGTAAATACTGAAAAATGCTGAGTGTGTGATAGAATCTACTGTTTGCTAGGAAGAGCAATGGCAACGAAAACCTAGCTGTGTCCCCCACCACCCAAGTAGAAGACTACCTGGGGCATTGTAAAGTGGCAGGACAATGCATAAATATCATACACTGGTTAAAACAATTCTTTAAGCACGGGACATCTGCCCCGCCCCTGTGGCTCCCTTATGGAGAATACATTTTAGTTTGTCTGTGATCAGTGGCGAGCAGGCACCAGCTGCCTACTTGGGATATTTTTGGTATGAGAAAATGTCGAACATCTGTTTGTTAATGATGATCATCTCTTCAGAGAGAATAAATGCGTGGGTCAGAGTCCACTCGGGGCCCTCGCCCGGGAACGCTGCCAGCTCCCGAGGCTCTCAGCTCGGAAGGCTGCTGCCCCCTGGATAGACCCACTTTGCTGCTCTATCTTGGTGTCTGCCTCTCAGTTCCTTCAGCACCGCCTGGGTGGGGGTCTCTAGGGCTGAGCTGGTTCTTAGTATGTGAGAGCGTGTTCATGTGCATGTCATGTGTGTGAGTGTGAGAGCATGTGCATGTCATGTGTATGAGTGTGTATGTGAGAGCGTGTGCATGGGCATGTCATGTGTGTGAGTCTGAGAGCATGTGCATGTCATGTGTATGAGTGTGTATGTGAGAGCATGTGCGTGTGCATGTGCATGTCAGGTGTGTGTGTGTTAGAGCATGTGCATGCCATGTGTGTGAATGTGTGTGTGTTTGCATGCCGTATGTGTGTGAGAAAGTGTGTGAAAATGAGAGCGTGAGTGAGGGTGGGGTGCCCTGGGCAGTACTGGGATGAAAACTGACTGACAGGTCCATAGGAGGACGTGGATGATCCTCAAACCAGGTGAACTGATTTAAGAACTTAATTTATAATAACAGCAGCATCATGCTTTAGAGTAGCAAAGGATTAATTATTCAAAAAATGGCATTTAAAAAAAGTTTTGTTTGAATAGAGTTAGAATATTATCTCTACCACCTGCCAAAATAATTTCAAATACATTGAGTTATATGTCAAATAGAATTGGGAAGATGACTGTAAATCAAAGGTGATAGGTTGAGACAGACATCTCACATATCTTTCTCTTTCGAAAATGCACCTAATGTAACATAAAGGCATTTTGTTTGAAAAGGGCTGCAAGGATGGTGTGCACTGGAGGGATGTGTGGTAATGCAGTTCTGGGAGAGGGTGGGCCGTTGGACTCACAGTGGCTGATTTAGTGGATGCAACAGAGTCCAAAGGCGGCAGTGGGAAAAGCTGAGGCCAGCGGGAACAGTGCCACAAAGTCTCCACAAACCTCAGGCCCTGCCAGCATCCACCTCTAGAACTGGGGATGAAGGGTAATGGGGGAAGGCTGTTTGAAAAGAAGTTTGAAGGGGTCTCTAGGCCCCTTTCTACAGCCCAGGCCTCTGGCAACCAACTGCCCTCTTCTTAGCAGAAGCCTGGGGCATTTGAGGAACACCTGGTCTTCTCAAGGGTATAGCAGCTGCTCCCACGTTGTCCCTTGAGTGCTCATGTACGCACTGAGTCTTGCACCACAGATTCTTCCTCCCTCCCGAGGTCTGCCCAGCATCAGCAGGAGGGATCAGGCTTTCTGCTGAGGATCCCCTAGAGAGATGAAGACACAGGCACCCGCGTCCCAGCATGTGCCCGAACAGACCCCTGCAGGCACCTGCGTCCCAGCACGTGCCCGAACAGACCCCTGCAGGCACCTGAGTCCCAGCATGTGCCCGAACAGACCCCTGCAGGCACCTGAGTCCCACCACGTGCCCGAACAGACCCCTGCAGCACCCGCGTCCCAGCACGTGCCCGAACAGACCCCTGCAGGCACCTGCGTCCCAGCACGTGCCTGAACAGACCCCTGCGCCCGAACAGACCCCTGCAGGCACCCGCGTCCCAGCACGTGCCCGAACAGACCCCTGCAGACGCCTGCATCCCAGCATGTGCCCGAACAGACCCCTGCAGGCACCTGCATCCCAGCACGTGCCCAAACAGACCCCTGCAGGCAGTACAAGTGCTGCTTATCTTGGAGTTGTCAATCAGCTTTTTGGTCCCTGGGTGTTAATCATGACCAGACAGCCAGGAGGGAATGAGCACGTAGGAGAATTGGGACAAAACTGAAAACACAAGTGGAGAAAAACAGCTTGGGAGAGCAGAAGCTATCCTGGTGGCACCGAAGGAGACCTGCCGTGAACAGCCCTGGAGAGATGAGAAGATGCTTCACTCACGAGCTGAGAATAGAAAACCACAGCAAAGGAGCATTCAGAGGAGAGAATCGATCAGAGAAAATAGTGTATATATACAGAAGATGTTTTTTATTGTTAGCATTATGCAAAAACTCACTTTGAAAGATTTTTAAAAATCACAAAAAGATGGAATGTAGGAAATACATTAAAATGCTGCAAGATCAGTCCAGAAGTTTTAATATCCAAAATAAAAGGATTTGTAGAAGAAAATCAAGAACATTGAAAAATAAATGACAAATGTATTAGTTTGTTTTCACACTGCTATGAAGAACTGCCCAAGACTGGGAAATGTATAAAGGAAATAACTTTGATTGACTCACAGTTCTGCATGCCAGGAGAGACCTCAGGAAACTTACAGTCATGGTGGAAGGGGAAGCAAATACATCCTTTTTCACACAGTGGCAGGAGACAGAGGTGAGTGCAGGCAACATTGCCATTCACAAAACCAGCAGATCAGGCGAGGACTCACTCACTGTCATGAGAACAGCATGGGGGAAACCACCCCAACACCGAATCACTTCCCTCCCTTGACTCATAGGGATCACAGCTGGACATAAGATTTGGGTGGGGACACAAAGCAAAACCATATCAGCAAAGTACAGTCATTCAAGAATGTTTCCCAGGCTGGTGAGGCATGAGTTGCCAGATCAAAAGTTCTCTCACATGAAGGCAAACACTCGCGTGAAGGCATGCACCGTGGCATTCAGAACTCTTGCGAGCAACAGGAAGACGCCTGGAGCTGTCCAGGCTAAAGACTGGCACACAGGAAGGCTCCGTGCTTCTCAAAAGAAACAATGGGCACAGGACAACGTGGAGAATCGCCTTTCTGGTTCTGAAGGAAATTAATTTCTAACATGAAATTCTACTCCTAGGAAAATTGTCAATCAAGTGTCAGGAGAGAATAAAGATGTCTTTTGATATGCAAGATCTTGCAGGCTTTACTGCCCAGGCACCGTTTCTCAGGGAGCCAGTGAGCAATGCACCCCAACAAAATGGAAGCTGAAACAGAGCACACAGAGACCGGGGGACTGAAGTCGGGTGTGCTGGGCAGGGAGGGTGAGGAGAATCCTCTTACGTGCAGCTCCTGCCCTGGCCTCAGGCCTGCAGGTCTCCCTGCCCAGGGATGAGGAGGCTGCTGCCATCCCTGACTGGCATGCCACTCCCTGGATTGGCATGGAGGACACTGGCACATCCCGAAAGGGCTCTGCCTTGACCTCCTGCTGAGGAAGGACCTTGACCTTGAGTGGGAGGAAGCTCCTCCCATTTTCTCTTCCCACTCCCTGAGAGCAGCCTCCACATGCTCCCCCACTGCGAGGCCTTGGCCCTGAGGGCCCCGGTGTGTCTCAGGAAGCCAAGGCCAACACAGCCCGGAGACCCTATCTCTCCCGGAGCCTTCCTGGGGGAGGGGTTTTGTGGTCCCAGCCGCATACAGCTTCTGTGCGCATGAGCACATGTATGCCACTTAGGTATACATGTAAACTTTGGGATATGTGTGCATGTTTTAGGGTACAAACACACCTGTTTCCATATTGCATACTAATATATAGACGCATACATACGTGCACACTAGTCAGTTCATAAACAAGAGTGACGATGAGGACAGGTGAGTAGACAGCCATGCTCTCTGGGGATGAGGTAGAAAGTTTGATTTCAGAAAGACTTTTCCTTTCAATTTGAGTAATTTCAAATTTATGAGTAATTATAAAATCGTATTTGAAAATCCTCCTTAAAACATTTGAACCTTGCAGATGAATCCCAGTGACAGATTCCTACTCTCCCTGCCACCACCACATCTGGCCTGCTGTTCTCAAGTTCATCTGTGAAGCACGTGGATATGGAATGAACGTTTGCATCCCTTCCTCCTCACATTCTGATGCTGAGGCCTGGAACCCTCTGGTGTGGTGTGGGACGTGGGGCCTGGCGAGCTGACGACAGGATCAGTGGCTACATGAAAGGACACACTGGAGTTTCCTCTCTCCACCAAATGAGGACACAGGGAGGAGGTGCCATCTGCAGACCAGAAAGAGAGGCCATTGCCAGGAACCAAACTGGCCAGCACCTTAACCGTGGCCTTCCAGCCTCCAGAACTGTGAGAAGTAAATGTCTGCTGTTAAAGTTAGTGAGTCTGTGGTATCTTGTTACAGCGGTCGGAGCTGAATAAGATGTGTACACACACACACACACACGTGTACACACAAGCACATATACACATACATATACACACATACACATACACACATACACACATGTACACACAGACATATATATACACACATACACACATATACACACATGCACATACACACATACACACATGTACACACAGACATATGTATACACACATATACACACATACACATACACACATGTACACACAGACATATATATACACACATACACATACGTATTTGGGCATTATGTTTTTGATAAAAAATGAAATGACTTTACTTCAGGCTGATTTCTTTGTTATAAGCTGACTGTCCTCAAAATTTAAAATACAAGTTTATTTCCCAGAAAGGAGCAGCCTTTGATGTGAATGCCCTGGCAGCCGGCGATCTTCTGCACGGGGGTGAAATTTCTGTATTTTGGTTAATTAATACTGGTGGTATTTCTTTAATAGCTATTTCTAGATATAACTATTCCTCCTCATTCTAACCATAAGTATATAATGAACTAGATGGAAAAATTAGAAAGTGAGTTTTGACTTTTTAAAAAAAATTTTACTTTAAGTTCTGGGACACATGCAGAACATGCAGTTTGTTACGTAGGCATACATGTGCCATGGTGGTTTGCTGCACCCGTCAACCCATCATCTAGGTTTTAAGCCCTGCGTGCATTAAGCATTTGTCCTAATGCTGTCACTCCTCACCTGCCACACTGACAGGTGTTGTCTCTGGAGTTAATTGCAAAAGAACTTGCGACTGAAAAGGAAAATGATGGACAAAGGCGCGATGTGAAATTCTTAAACTCTGTGGAATCCTGGTCACTGCGGGGCTTGCGCCAGCGCTCAGCTCTGCCTGTGGCTCATTCCGATTTCTCCTTAGTGGAGACGGCTAAGCAGCCATGTGACTGGATTCAGCAAACATCTCTAATTAAACGCAAATCATTCGAAAAAAATAATTTTAGTAGTATTGCCAAGCAGTTTTCTGCTTAGTGTTCAAAGCATGGAAATTTTAAGGAGAATTTGATCATGTGCATGGTTAACTTAAATCTGAAGCACAGATGATGATTTTAAACACTTTTTGGTGAGTGGTTGTAGTGCCGGATGATAGCGGTCACGCCGCTGCCCTCTGCACGCTGCCATGGGAATCTGCGCACCTGAAATTCTCGTCTTATTGTCTTACAAAGCTCTGGCGGTGGCCTCACCAGACCCATTTCTGACGTGGAGCTCCCCTCATTGTGTGCAATTTCTCCACCTGGGCAGGAGGCCTCAGGGGGTGGGCCTGTGACTGTGGTCACGGGACGCCCCCCACCAGCGGGCTCACGCAGGCCAGCCTCTGGTCCTGGGGCCTCCCTTCTCAGCCCCTCCGTGTCATCTGGGGAAGGTCCTCAGCTTCGTGACCACTTTTGATTGTTAAAACAGTGCAGATGGAGGCTCCAGCTTCCTCTCACTCCTCTTGAGCCAGGCTGGCCTGGGGCCCCACGGCTGGGCTGCGGCCTGACTCTTCTCTTCCTTCCGAGAGCATCTCTGGCAGAAAGATTTTCCTGTGAACGTCTGCTCGGTTACAAAGTGATGAAGGGACAGCCCTCCCTTGGTGATGTAATGTTTGTGATGAAGTGTTCCTGGCTTTTTGCAGTGAGGATGCTGCACAGACCTCAGCCTTTTAGTCCAGTCGAGTTCAGGATCACAACTGCACTGCTTTGGGGTCCTCATTAGATCTGACCTGGGAGCTGCGTGTCACATTCTGTAAACCACTGTCCCAGTCCACTGCTGGTCTCATTTTAGGTGTGTACAAGGCTCTGGAATCACATGCTGGGAAAAAATCTATATGTACACACACACACACATACACACGCAAACACCCAATAAAATGCGCCAAGTCCTGACAGTGACATGAGAAGGGGTGTGTGTGCTGCCTGACACTTCCGCAGGCTGTGGGTACTTCACGATTCTGTAGGCTGTGGGTGCCTCGCGCTTTCGCACGCTGTGGGTGCCTAGCACTTCTGCAGGCTGTGGGTACAGCTTTGTGGCCAGTGCCGACTGGACGCAGCTCCACGCGCATGAGGACGTTTCTGAGCCATATGGGCGAATGTTCCTGCACCTGCAGCCAAACGCAGCCTCCTCTTTCTGAGGTAACTGCAGCTTAGAACCGCACAGGGCCAGGTCTTTCAGGCCTGGGGAGTCCCATTCTGCTGACCTCCAAGTTCTTTTCCTGGTCATCTCTTGCAATTGTAAGAAGAGCAGAAAAATCTCCGAATTCCCCCCAGATGGGGCACACTGAGTGAACGACACTTCCTCAAGTTTACAACAGTGAGACCCACGTGAAGCCAATGGCTTTGACCATGTCTGAGATCTCAGGCCCTACGGTGACGGGGAGGGGCGGCTGGGCCCAGGAGCACATGGGCTGTTGCCTGTGAGATGAAGCCACGTGTTGCCTGAGGCCCTGTCCCAGGATGCTGCTGGATTTCCTGTCAGCCCCATGGCCCGTCCCCTGGAGTGGCTCCTTCCCGCACCACTGAGGGCGCTGCTTGGGGCTTTGCACTGGAAGGGAGCCTTCCTTTTCCAGGAGAGCCCAGAGGCTGATATGTTCCGCAGAGTTCTTGCCAACGCTTCCTCCTGTCTTAGAGGAAAATCCAGGCAGTTCTGGTGCTCAGGGAAGATTATGGAGGGGCATATATTTACTCATTAGCATGCGCATGGTGTTGGAGTCAGAACAAATGAGGCCACCTGTGGGGATGCAGAGAGACAGGGGTGGAGGCTCGTGGTCGGTTTCAGGGAATGCAGAGACTTTAAGGTCTTGGAAAAGCCAAAAAGGAAGAAGGAGAAGGGAAGCCATGATGGCGTGGCAAAGCCCAAGAGAGGGCGAGCTCTGGACACCAGCGGCCACGTGTAGGAGCCCACGGGGACCTGGGCCTGCTGGGAAGCCCCACACATCAGGAGAGGCTGCGGTTGGAAACCTGTGGGGACCTGGGCCTGCTGGGCCTGCTGGGCCTGCTGTGCATGTGAAAATATGGAACACGGTTGATATTAACCACAGTTATTTCCTCAGGTTGTTGTGGAGACAAGGCAGATGGGGGACTGGTGAGTTCACAGGAGGTGCCTACGGCACCTGTCGTTGACTTAAACACCAGCTGGATGTTGCCGTGAAGGTATTTTGTAGATGTGAGTAACATTTAAACCAGCAGACTTTGAATATAGAGAGTTATCCTTTATAATTTGGGTGGACCTCATCCAATCAATTGGAGGGATTAAGAGAAAAAACAGAGGTCCCTTTGGGAAGAAGGAATTCTGTCTCCAGGGAGCATCATAGAAATTCTGCCTCAATCTCCAGACTCGAGGCTACACCATCCACTCTTCCCTGGGTCTCCCGTGTGCCAGCCTGCCCTGCAGATGCCACCCTTGCCAGCCCCACGATTGCATAAGCCGGTTCCTTAAGATGAATCTGTGTGTGTGTGTGTGTGTGTGTGTGTGCACATGCCAGTCAGTGCTGCTTCCCTGGAGGACGCTGGCCGATGCCCTAATGGTGAGCATGTCGGGGATTTAGTGGTGGGGGAGCTACCGACAGGTTGGCAGGAAGAAGAGGAGGCTGTGGCCAGGTGCTACATTCCTCAGCTCACTGCTGCTCTCGTGCATTCCCGCAGACCAGGGTGTGCCTGGCAGAGGGGAAGGCCGTGGACGGCCGGTGGGTGGCTGGGGGTCAGCAGACCAGCATGAGCCCTCAGGTCGGGGCTAGGATGCAGTCTGTGTGGACACTAAGGTTACCTAGGAGGTCAGGACTCAGGTGCTGTCTGTGTAGACCTGAAGGCACCTAGGAGGTCAGGACTCGGGTGCTGACCGTGTAGACCTGAAGGCGCCTAGGAGGTCAGGACTCGGGTGCTGACCGTGTAGACCTGAAGGCACCTAGGAGGTCAGGACTTGGGTCTGTCCCTGTGGACACTGAAGTCACCTTGGAGGGTGGCAGAGGTCTCGCTAGAGAAGAAGATGGAGCTAGAGACCCGGGAATCAGATGCAACGTGAGAAAGTCCAGGAGGCTGGCAGGAGGCAGCAGTGAGGAGCGTCCAGCATGGGGCCTTAGTTCTAACGCCATGCAGTGAGGGCAGCAGCGGGGAAAGAGGAGACTGTTTTGGAAGAAGAGCAGCACAAGGGCTCACAACAAGGCCAGTGGCTTGGTGCACGTGTGTCATAGTCAAGGGCATGGAATCACGAGCGACAGAGACCCAGAGAGCAAGCGTTTGGGGTGTGCGGCCCCACGGGCCTCTAGTTCATGCTACAAGAACAAATATTTTTGAAAAAAGACTGGCAATATTGACAGAACTGCCCAAGTTAAAACCACCTTCATTCAATGGAAGAAAAGGAGAAGAAAATCATAATCCTCAGCAATGGTGACACCAGTAAGAAGTGATAGAGGGGACAGATAGATTTAAGACATCTTATAATTATATTCTTTGTTGTAATTTTAACAGGCTAGAAAAAAATCTACACGAAATAAAAAGATGGGAATAAATTGACTGTTTATGTTTTTAATATTTTAAAAGATATGTTAATGTCATTGTGAGAATTCATTTTCCAAAGCATGTGTTTTCTTGATAAAAGCTATTAGTGAGAAGAAAAATGACAGGACGCAAATTTGATTTAAAGTGCCTTCATAATTCCCAAAATGCCTTCATAATTCCCAAAAACTTGGTCTTGGGATGCCCTGAGATCTTGTCACATATTTATCTCTAGTGTTTGTGACCAGAAGGATCTGACGGCTGGGAAATTCTGACTTCAGATTTTACAAAAAAGATAATCCCTTTGTTCTGTTTCCTCTGGAATGTGGGCTGAGATCAGAACCAAAACTTTTTAGTAACATTAACTGTCTGTTCAAATTTTCCTCACCAGAAATCCAGTCATTCCTTTTGCAACAAAACAATAACAGCAGAGTGTGTTCCCTGAAATTCTGGAGAAAAAAGAAAAATAAAGTTTAGAGGCAAAACTTGGTATAAATTCTGAAGCCCGGATGACAGCGATGACTCCTCACAGCAGGAACTCCACGAGCCTTGCGTGGACATGACCTCTTGGCCGGAGGCATGAGTGTTTATGCCAGGCTGAAGAAGTCACTTGAACTCATGTCCTTTGACTGAGTATTTTTTATGAGATCTGCATAAATCGTTTCTTTAAAAATGGCACCTGGGCATGGAGACAATCTGCTTTTTCCAAGAAATCTTATGGGCAAAATCTCTCTTCAGATGAGACGCTTCTGTTTTGGTTCCCTCCGCCCTCTGCCCCTGGGTTAGCTCACTGTGTCTCCTCAAACACTCTGGCTTTAACCATTTTATGGGTATCTTTCATACCAAACTTTCTCTCGGTGATCAGTCAATTGGGGGCTGAGAAATGAAGTCAATAGAATGAAGAGAAAATAGTCACATACAGTAAGCTCAATTTTCTTCCTGCTGCGTCCTCACATTGTTGCCAAGTCAAACTGAACTACCTCCTTCTAGAAATTGGTCTTACAATTATCTTCATGAGCGTCAGGAAGCTAATATATTTTAAGATGTAAAAAGCACTAAAAATACTAATAAAAAGATCAGTTGGAGTTCAGCAGAATTTAGAACTTCCATTCATCAAAAGGTGACCTTAAGAAAGTGAAAAGACAGGCATTTTCATTAATACCCACAACACAGGAAGAACCCCTAAACAAATCAGTTAGAAAAAGACAGTCAACCCAGTTTAAAACCTGCGTGGGCACTTCATGCAATGGTATGCCCCAGTGGCCATGGAGATATGGGGAGGTGATCGGCATCATTGGTTTTCAAGAAAATGAAAGTTAAATCCACAGCAAAGGAGAATTGCACACTCATCAGGATGCGTAAGGCTGAAAAGACTGAAAATGCCAACTTCTGAGGTGGACTGGGCGATGACAAGATCACTCTGGGAATGTAAAGTGGCTCCACCATTCTGGGAAGAGTCTTCAGCGGTGTTTACTAAGTTTGAAGCTATGCCTATCCTATGACCCAGATCCTGCTCCTAGCTCTAACTACGATAAGGGATGTGTGAGAATGTTTATAGCAGCCGTGTGCACAGTAGACCCACACTGGACACAACCCAGATGCTCATAACATGAGAAGAGATAAATATATTTTTATGGCCTTCGATGTAAAAATGTAGCGTGAGCAAACATGATGAACACGAGTGTACCAAGAATACTGATGCTTGTTTCACAACAAACATGTGCGTGAAAGAAGCCAGACACAAAGAGTCCCCACTGTCTGGTTCCATTTCCACAAAGTCCAAAACAGACACAACTAACTGATGATGACAAAAATCAGAACAGTGGTGATCTCCAGACAGTTACAGACTTAAAAGGGGCCAAGGGAACATGCGGGGAATATGAGCCCCACTCAGAAGTTTCACATACAAAGAGGCAGAGTAGATGCTCAATAAATATTTGTTGAGTGGATAAATACTTGTTTTTCATCTGCATGCAATAGGTCAAGTAATAAAATTCTGAGAGCCTTACATGTGTTACTCACTTCATAGGAAAACCTTGGGTTTGTTATTAACCCTCCTGTGCGCTCACATGGACAGACTGGCTCCTGAAGTACAAGGCTGTCCCACATTTCTGGATACAATTGCAAACGTCACAGGCAGTTCCCTGAAACAAGAAAGGAGCATTAGGACAAATGGCATGCAATTTCACTAAATGTGCATTTGTTTTCCTACGTTGCCACTTCACAGCCAAGGAACACCGTTCACCCTGGCATTGCAGTAATTTAAAGGTGCCGGGGAGGTGTGGCTCACTAAGCTAAACCCAGCCTCATCAGATAAAATACTTAGTTTTGAACCAGATTGTTTATTTATTTGTTTTTTACCTTGCACGCATTTTTTTATTTGATTTTACTGGTTTTGAGGGAACAGGCAGCATTTGGTTGCATGGAAAAGTTCTTTAGTGGGGATCTCTGAGATTTTGGGGCACCCGTCACTCGAGCAGTGTGGACGGTACCCACTGTGTAGTGCTTTATCACTCACTCCCTCCCACCCTTCCCCCCGAGTCCCCAAAGTCCATCACATTGTTCTTACACCTTTGCATCCTCATGGCTTAGCTCCCACTGATGAGTGAGAGCACACGAGTTTTGGTTCTTTATTCCTGAGTTACTCCACTTAGAATAATGGCCTCCAGCTCCAGCCTGGTTGGTGCGAATGCCATTATTAGGTTGAACCGGACTGTTAGCTTTGGGGTTGTGAGTCCTGAATCCTGTTTTTGCAAAGACTGCCTGTATGATCTCGGGCAGTTCCCAAAAGCAGGGCTTCCTGCTTTGAGATGCTGAGTTCTCAGAGCAGGTGTGGACTGCGTGGTGCTCTTCAGTCAGAGATGCCAGCAGGTGCCTGGCTGCGGGAACCGGGACCAGTCATCTCCGAGGTGTGCAGCAAATACCCTCTTGGACGGAAGGAGCCCTTCAACGCAAAAGCACAGACATGAGTCTGGGCCTGGGGCAGCCACACTCCCTTAGAGCTCCTTGAGTTCAGGTGAATTAGATCTGCATCCTGGGAGTGGCCTCTGTAGTAGAAGAGTCTGGATTAGAGTTTGGGACAGTAATGCCAGGTGGGTGTGTGTGTGTGTATGTGGTGTGTGTGTAGTGTGTGTGTGGTGTGTGGTGTGTGTGGTGTGTGTGTGGC
>PVKV010012383.1:0-65922 GCA_004027835.1 Alouatta palliata | reverse complement strand
CCAACACCATTTATTAAACAGGGACTCCTTTCCCCATTGCTTGTTTTTGTCAGGTTTGTCAAAGATCGGATGGTTGTAGATGTGTTGTGTTGCCTCGGAGGCCTCTGTTCTGTTCCATTGGTCTATATCTCTGTTTTGGTACCAGTACCATGCTGTTTTGATTACTGTAGCTTTGTAGTATAGTTTGAAGTCCGGTAGATAATACTTTCATTGAAAAAATTTGAACCATACACTATGACATATAGATAACATGGTGTATTTTCAAATACCCAGTTAAGTCTAATTTTCTGATATTCACCTAAATTTTGCTTTTGTAAATAATCAATAGAAAGCGACACTTGATTTCTTGTGTCTTTATCATGTATGAAATCCAAACTTTCTTCTAAAACGCATACACACACACACACACACACACACCCTCACACACTCTCTCTTTCCCTGTTCCCAGAATGTAGTAAACATAGCCCTTAAAACTGTGGCTAGAACAGTATCTCTGATATGTTACCTACCTAAGAGAAAAGTGTATTTTTAATAGCACATTGACATTTGGTAGTTGTGATGTTTAATATTGAGTATCAACTCCATTGGATTGAAGGATGCAAAGTATTGCTCCTGGGTGTATCTGTGAGGGTGCTGCCAAAGGAGATTAACATCGTGACTCAGTGAACTGGGAAAGGCAAATCTAGTCTTAATCTGGTGGATATAATCTAAATCAGCTGCCAGTGAGGCCAGAATAAAAGCAGGTAGAAGAATGTGAAAAGACTACACTTGCTTAGTCTCCCAGCCTATATCTTCCTCCCATGCTGGATACTTCCTGCCCTTGAACATCGGACTCATTCAGCTTTGGGACTCTTGGACCTTTGATCACAGATGGAAAGCTGCACTATCAGCTTCCCTACTTTTGAGGTTTTGGGACTCAGAGTGGCTTCCTTGCTCCTCAGCTTGCAGATGGTCTATTCTGGGACCTCACCTTGTGATCATGTGAGTCAATACTCCTTAATAAACTCCCCTTTAAATATACATCCTATCCTATTAGTTCTGTCCCTTTAGAGAACCCTGACTAATACAGGAGGAGATGAGTAATTCTGTTTTGTGATAACCTAGTTGTTAGCATGGAACTACTCAGTCATATGTGAAGCGTTTAATTTATCTCCACCTTTTATTTGCCATGTCATGACAACAATGAATATATTTTTTTACCTGTGGACAGAAATCAAAATTCTGGCAATATCATTTTGTAGTTTCTATTGAAATATGCCGTTTTCTATTTTAAGATTCTTAGGATTTCCCAGAAGCTGTTTGTAAGCAGGCAGTGATATTAACAGATGGTAGTCAGACCATCAGTCTGCTCTAAAATATACATATGAAATAGATTCAGCTATTTGTCACAACAAAGCACAGAAGAGTTGTTTTAAATAGGTCAGCAAAGCATCTGTAGAACCTTTAAATGTATTCTGAAGATACTTCGTCTAGCTCTCCTGGCACACATCCTCTGGGAAATAATAAATGTTAAGGAATTACAGTGATAAGTTGACTTTTAGTAATATTGTGTGTGCTTACAACCATTCACTACATGTATGATTTAATCTCTTTTTTTTCAGCATGGCCTCTTTACCTTAGTGAATTCTATAGAATTCTATCTATAGTGACTTCAGGAATAATGGCCTGCTTAATAATGACCGGCTTGTTACATGTGTGAGTTAAAACAGCATCAAAGGTGTGGGAGTGCTTAATTTGGAATTTCTATCAAAGCAAATAATTATTTGCCTGGTGAAGTGGTTTGAAATCCTTTTACCTGTAAAGCAAAGAAGAGCTTCTGGAAGCGCTAACTACAATTTAGATTTAGTCTTAGTATGGAACAATAAGGCAATCAATCATATTTAAGTAATCTTATTTCCTCAGTTTCCTCGTGAGTGTGACATTTTCTCAGATTCCTTGTTTTTAATAATCTTGATAATGGTGAGATATGTTGTAGCATGTCCCTCGGTCGGGTTATGTTTAACACTTTTCTGATGATTAGGCAAGGAAGGGTTACATTCCAGAGGAGGCGGAAAAGAGAAGCAAAGTTCCACTTCCATCATATCATAGCCATAATACATTCTTTTGACATACCTTAATCAAATCACTTGGTTGAGGCAGTGTTTTCCAAGTTCCTCTACTTTGAAGTTACTTTTTCCATCTTCCACACTGTACTCTGGAATAAGGTTAATTGTGCACAGCTGACATTTAAGGAGTGGGCGATTATGCCAAACATTTGAGAGTGGTGCTTAGCTACATAAATTATTTGAAATTCTTCTGCAAAAGGAATTTTTCTATTCTCCCTCATTTATATATTTATTCACTCATTTATTAATGTCTGTATGGACTTTCAATTTAATAATACTATATTTTATTGCAAAAATTATTTCAGTTTTGGCCATTGAGAGTCTTTCAGTTGGCTCTGGTGTCCCTTTTCCATATTTTAATCACTGTGAATTTTCTTTGTAATTGTGGTTTTTTTCTTTATTAATTTATCCTTTTATTATTTTTTTACTTTATGTTTTACAACATTGTTATTGTTTATAGCTCACAAAATCCTATCTCATAATAAAGTAACCTACTTTGATGTATTTTATTTTACCTTTTAGCTTATTTTCTCTTAAAATTTTACTTATTGTGGTAAGAATACTTAGATCTACCTTGCTAATGAATTTTTAAGTGTAGAATACAATATAGTTAACTGTGGAGACAATGCTTTACAGCATACCTCTAAAACATATTCATCTTGTACAATTGAGACTTTTGACATATTAATTAATAATTTTTCATTTCCTCCTCCCCTCACACTCTGGCAAGCAACAGTCTACTTTCCTATTTTATGAGTTTGACTATTTTAGATATTTTGCACAAGTGTGATCATGCAGGACTTGTCTTTCTGTGACTTGCTTATTTCAGTTAATGTATCTTCCAAATTTATCCATGTGGTTGCATACTATTAATATATCCTTTTCTAAAGCTGAGTAATATTCCATTATATGTATGTATCATTTTCTTTATTCATTTATCCATCAATGCATGTATGGGTTGTTTCCATGCCTTGGCTATTGTGAATATTGTTTCCATAAACAGTGTTGCCAATATTATTTTAGGATTATGATTTAAACTTTTTGAATAAATACCCTGAAGTGGAATTACTGAATCATATGAATATTTTATTTTATTTTATAATATTTTAAGAAATCTCCATGCAGTTTTCCATAATGGCTGCAATATTTGCATTCCTGCCAACAACAAATGATGGTTCTATTTTTACACAACTTCACCAACACTTGTTGTCTTTTGTTTTTTTGATGAGAGCCATCCTAGCACATTTTAGGTGATATCTCATTACAGCTTTAATTTGCATTTCCCTGATGATTGATGAAGTTGAGCATAATTTCATCTAACTGTTCATATTTCTTCTTGCAAAAAAATGTCTGCTCAAGTCTTTAGTCCATATTTTTACTTTTTTCATATGTATTCTTCTGGGAGTTTTAGTTTTAGGTCTTCAATCCATTTTAAACTGATTTGCTGTTGTTGTTGTTTTGACTCTGTCACCCAGGCTGGAGTGCAGTGACACATTCTTGGCTTACTGCAACCTCTGCCTCCTGTGTTCAATCCATTTTCCTGCCTCAGCTTCACGAGTAGCTGGGAGTATAGACACACATCACCATGCTTGGCGATTTTTTGTATTTTTAGTGGAGAAAGGGTTTCACCATGTTAGCCAGGCTGGTTTTGAACTCCTGACCTCAGGTGATCCATTTGCCTCGGCCTCCCAAAGTGCTGAGATTACAGGCATGATCTTATATGGTGTTAAGTGGCTCTCCAGTTTTCGCCAACACCATTTGTTCAAGAAATTATCCTTTTCCTATTGTGTATTCTTGACACTCATCAAAAATAAGTTGACCTTATATACATGGATTGATTTCTAAGCTGTGTCTTCTATTCCACTGATCTATATGTCTGTTTCTATGCCAGTTAAATATCATCATAATTACTATAACTTTATAATACACTCTGAAATAGGGAAGTGTAATGCCTCCATCATTTGTTCTAAAGATTGTTTTGGCTATTCAGGATCATTTGTGTTATACATTTTAATAATTTTTTAAAAAATCTATAAAAATCTTAAGGAGTTCATCATTATGAAATTTTTATAGAATGTCTATACTTTCCAGCAGTATCAAATGTTCCATACCCATGTGTATATCTTCTGTCCCCTCCCTAGATTTGGCCATTTCTGCAAGTATCCCTGGTTCCCCTGAGATATATTAGAATCCAAGATTTCAGTGCTGGATGTGCTTGGTTCTCCTGGGGAAGTCTTGCTTCTGGGTTTTCTCAGTAAAAGAGCAAGAAAATATGAGTGTATCTACTAACCCATGTATTCACATATACCTATGATTATTTCTACTTGTAAACATATATGTCTTTATTAAGCTAAGAATGAACTCATACTGATGTCTCTAACTATAGTTCATGACTACATGGATAATTCCTGCCTCCTGTCCTTGCTCATCCATAACTTCACACATCAAAAGAAAGAACTTTTTTCCCCACCAACTTCCATTCATTTGTTTTTCAATTTCGCTATATATTTACACTACATCAGAATGTAAAGAGTACCCCATGAGAAAAATATATATATCAATTAGAGAACAATGCTATGTATTCTTTATTTTGGTTTTAGTCACAGAGTCTAGTCATTTTCAACGTTACTAAAGTCAGCAGCACCTTTTCTCTGACTTTCTTCAATGAGATTTACATTCTGTCCTGGGATTCCCCTAACATTTTAAAAGAAAAAGTTTAGCCAGGTGCAGTGGCTCATGCCTGTAATCCCAGCACTTTGGGAGGCATAGGCGGGTGGATCACCTGAGGTCAGGAGTTTGAGACCAGCCTGGCCAACATGATGAAAACCCATCTCTACTAAAAATTTAAAAAAATTAGTTGGGTGTGGTCATGGGTGCCTGTAATCTCAGCTACTCGCGAGGCTAATGCAGGAGAATCACTTGAACCTGGGAGGTGGAGATTGCAGTAAGCCGAGATCATGCTACTGCACTCCAGCCTGGGCAACAAGAGTGAAACTCCGTCTCAAAAAATAAAAAGTGAATGTTCACTTTTTTGTGCTCCTAAGTTCTACAGGTTTTGACAAATGCCTAGTGCCATGCACTTACCATTACAGTATCATACAGAATAGTTTCATCACCCTGAAATATACCCTATACTTTCTCTATTCAAATTTTCTCCTTCTCCCAAATTCCTGGCAACCACTGATATTTTGACTATCTCTATATTTTTGCCTTTTTCAGGCTTTCATATATATGATATCATATATTATGTAATCTTTTCAGAATTGTTTATTTTACCTAGCAATATGCTGATTAGTCTGATTTTTGTCACTGAAAAATATTCCATTGTAAGAATGCACATATAATAATTTGTTCACCTATTGATGAATATAAGTTTATTTCTAGTTTTCATTGATTATGAATAAATAAATAACATAGTAATTTTGTATTTGCATACATTTTCAAATAAGTTACATAAGTATCTAGGAAGATAATTACTAAATCACTTGGTAAGACCATGTTGAACACTGTAAGAAACTGCCAAACTGTCTTCCAAAGTATTATACCATTTTTGTTGCCATCAGTAATAAATGAGAGTGACTGCTGTTCCATATCCTTGCTAGGAACTGCTATGTCTATTTTTTAGGTTTAGCCATTTTTTTCTTTATTTCTGCTGGAATGTGATGATTTTAGCCATTTTAATAGGTATGTAATGTTACATCATTATCAATCATTTTAATTTGCATAATTCTCTTTTGTATGCATTAAAGTATTAAAAATTATTTTCTGAAATGATTCTGGGTGTTTCCCTTTTCGGAGCAAAGTGGTTGGAAGATAAAGCAATGTAATTCTTTTTCTTAATTTAGATGATACTAGGACTGGGCATACATTTCTGTTTCTTTGCTCAATAACACTGAGAAAAAAAAGTATTATTTATTCCAGGACTTATAAACTTCCAGAGATTATACTATGAAATAATATTACTTTATTTTGGAAATGAACCTATTACTCACTAATCATTAAGACTCACTACTATATTTTCACTTTTTTCTAACCAATCCAAATGCATTATATCATTAACTCTATCAAATCTCAATCCATTCTTCTCCCTGAAGGACTCCTCTTAAACTTATTAATCTTAGCTCCTAAAATCCTTCAAGTAATCTCTGACTTTGCTCATTTTGTAAGCTATTAAGACTCTCTCAAGATGATATTATTTCCTGGTAGGACTAATAGCCCTATCTTTGATTTTTAGCCTACTTTTCTGATGGTATTTTGGGGAATCAATAGTCATCAATAACACATTCCATCACAGATGGAACATTTCTAAGCTTTCAAGAATCAAAACAAAATGTCAACTCTACCCTCATATTGACTGATATTAAAGCATGAGAACTACTCTTAACTTCTTTTTACCTTTTGACCTGACTTAATACGTATTAAGTGTCTGGGAGACAGTAAAACATATATGTGTGTATAGGTTTTCTAAGACTATGTGTTCTACTGTCTCCTCTAATGAATGCTAAAAGCTAAGCTGAATGCTAAAAGCCAGGCTCTTGTCTTGGGTCTTGATTGTCCATACAGCAGGTTTGACTGACTATACTTTGAACTGTACTTTAGTGTTAGCTTTTTCACTGAGACATGAGTTTCTAATAAAGTACAGCCCTTTAAAACTCATCATTATATGATGAATGATATTGTTCATCACACTAAAGTATTTTCTCTTTGAAGATGAGCATGTGAATTAGCTCTCTGCCTCACTTGCAGAACAAATCTCATTTCTTATTGCTCAAATCTCATTACTAATTTATCAGTAATTAATTTTTACTGTATGGAATCTGAATATATAGCTAAACATTTTTTTTCTCTCCACCAGTCTACTAGTATGTTTTCTACCAAAAGTAAATGAAAAGGATGTGATACTCTGAATTTTATGCTGCAAATATATCCTTGATTTTACCTTGCTTTCTAGCCTGGATTTTACATTTTCTACTTAAACTGTGGTTTAATATAGTTTATTTGCCAATATCACATATATCTGTCATAATTAACTGCTTAATAATTGTCCATGATCTGACTCTTCACACTCCTGGTGATGGCTGATTCTATTTTTCTTCACCTCTCTGCTTCTATTAATAAAACTACACAGTGAATATGCATGTGCCTGCACCTTTTTGAATAATGTAAAAATGTGTACTCTGCACTCAGGCGTGAAATTGTTGTTTCCTAGGCTATTAATATAGACTAAATAGTGTTAGTTTTCTCTCTGTAGTGACTGCCATCTGTAGGATGTGAGGATACCTATATTGTATATCAATACTTGGTATTACTTTTTATTTTTATTTTTACAGATTCCCTGGGTATAAAATGATAGTTATATTTCCTTTTAGTGTATTTCTCTCATTACTAAAGAATTTTGTCATATTTTTGCTAGGTCTTGAGATTCATTCTTTAAAAACTACTTGTTTGTATATAATGTCCATTAACGTTTTGAAGTTGCTGTTTAGCTCTTGTGAATAAATATGTAGATGTTGCTTGCACAGTAGAAGCAATAATAACTTCCTTGTTGCTTTCAGTTATTACAAATATCTTCTCCCATTCTCTAATATGATTATTAACTTTGTCATGGAGTTCTTCATTATAGAAAACATGAAAAATTTCTTTCCTCATTCTTGATCATTGAGTGATACAAATTCCTATTGTTTTCTATTAATTCTTTAATTTTACTTTTCCCATGCAGTTTGTACTATATAGTCCATGTTTACATATGAAATTTTGTTTTAGATTTTTTTCTCTATAGTGAATCAGTAATCTACTACTATGTACTAAATAACTCATAATTTTCTTACTTTTTTTGTTTACATATACATAGATATGCTCAAAGTTTTTGTGCTGCTTCATATGTCTATTTCTCTGTTCTTGTTTTAACATGATTGTTACTGCTAGGACTTTACAACATGTCTTAGTGTCTGGTGCATAAACCAACCAGTATTCTACTGCCCATTTTCATTTTATATTTCTCTCTTTAAGATTAACTTAGCTATTTGTCTTCATTTATGTCTTAATAATATCTCTATTGGCATATTTTACTAATTCTAAGATTTATTTTAATAAGTAATATGAATGTATACATACTCATATTTTTTTTTCAGCATCATCACTAACTTTAGTTTGTAAGTGTGAATATATACATTTATATGTGGTTGACCCCTGGACAACACAGATTTTAACTGAGCAAGTCCACTTATACACAAATTTTCTTCTTCCATTTCCACCCCTGAGACAGACAGCAAGACCAACTCCTCCCCTTCCTCTTCCTCCTCAGCCTAGTCAACATGAAGACAACATGAACAAAGAACTTTATGATAATCCACTTTCATGTAAACTAATAGCAAGAATTTTTTATTTTTTTATTATTTCTGGTTTTATTGTACTTTAGGTTCTGGGGTACATGTGCAGATCATGCAGGATTGTTGCATAGGTACCTACATGGCAAGGTGGTTTGCTGCCTTCATTTCCCTATCCCCTGTATCTGATAGTATCTCAATGTGATTTTGTTATCCCTCCTTGTTATCCCTCCCCACCTTCCCACCAGATAGAGACACAAAAAACCCTTCAAAACATCAACAAATCCAGGAGCTGGTTTTTGACTAGATCAACAAAATAGACCACTAGCCAGACTAATAAAAAAGAAAAGAGAGAAGAATCAAATAGATGCAATAAAAAACAATAAAGGGGACATCACCACAGATTCCACAGAAATACAAACTACCATCAGAGGTGATTACTACAAACAACTCTATGCACACAAACCAGTAAATCTGTAAGAAATGGATAAATTCCTGGACATTTGCGCTCTCCCAAGACAAAACCAGGAAGAAGTTGAATCCCTGAGAGAGCAATAACAATGGTAGAAGTTGAGGCAGCAATTAATAGCCTACCAACTGAAAAAAAAGCCCAGGACCAGACGAGTTTTTAGCTCAATTCTACCAGACGTACAAAGAGGAGCTAGTACCATTCCTTCTGAAACTATTCCAAACAACACAAAAGAGGGAATCCTCCCCAACTCATTTTAAGAGACCAACATAACCCTAATACCAAAACCGAGCAGAGATGCAAATAAAAACGAAAACTTCAGGCCAATATCCATGATGAATATTGATGCAAAAATCTTCAATAAAATACTGGCAAACAGAATGCAACAGCACATCAAAAAGGTTCTTCATCATGATCAAGTAGGCTTCATCCTGGGGATGCAAGGCTGGTTCAACATATGCAAGTCTATAAATGTAATCCATCACATGAACAGAACCAAAGACAAAAACCACATGATTATCTCAATAGATGCAGAGTAGGCCTTTGACAAAATTCAGCAGCCCTTTATGCTAAAAACCCTCAATAAACTAGGTATCGATGGTATATAGTAGGCCTTTGACAAAATCCAGCAGCCCTTTATGCTAAAAACCCTCAATAAACTAGGTATTGATGGTATATATCACAAAATAATAAAAGTTATTTACAACAAACCCACAGCCAATATTATACTAAATGGGCAAAAACTGGAAGCATCTCCTTTGAAATCTGGCACTAAACAAGGATGCCCGGTCTCACCACTCCTATTCAATATAGTATTGGAAGTTCTAGCCAGAGCAATCAGGAATGAAAAAGAAATAAAGGGTATTCAATTAGGAAAAGAGGAAGTTAAGTTGTCTCTATTTGCAGATGACATGATTGTATATTTAGAAGACCCCACTGTCTCAGCCCAAAATCTCCTGACACTGATAAGCAACTTCAGCAGAGTCTCAGGATACAAAATCAATGTGCAGAAATCACAAGTATTTCTATAAACCAAAAACAGACAAACAGAGAGCCAAATCAAAATGAACTCCCATTCACAATTGCTACAAAGAGAATAAAATATCTAGGAATACAACTAACAAAGGACATAAAGGACCTCTTCAAGGAGAACTACAAATGACTGCTCAATGAAATAAGAGAGGACACAAACAGATAGAAAAATATTTCATGCTTATAGTTGAAAAGAGTCAACATCATGAAAATGGTCATACTGCCCAAAGTAATTTATAGATTCAACGTAATCCCCATCAAGCTACCAATGACCTTCTTCACAGAACTGGAAAAAACCACTTCAAACTTCATATGGAACCGAAAGAGAGACCGTATAGCCAGAACAATCTTAAGCAAGAAGCACAAAGCTGGAGGCATCATGCTGCCTGACTTCAAACTATACTACAAGGACACAGTAATCAAAACAACATGGTACTGGTACCAAAACAGAGGCATAGAGCAATGGAACAGAATAGAGGCCTCAGAAGTAACACCACACATCTACAATCATCTGATCTTCGACAAACCTGACAAAAACAAGCAATGTGGAAAGGATTCCCTGTTTAATAAATGGTGTTGGGAAAACTGGCTAGCAATGTGCAGAAAGCAGAAACTTGACCCCTTCCTGACACCTTACAGTAAAATTAACTCCAGATGGATTAAAGATCTAAACAAAAGACCTAACCATAAAAACTGTAGAAGAAAACCTAGGCAAAACCGTTCAGGACATAGGCAAGGGCAAGGACTTCATGACTAAAACACCAAAAGCAATGGTAACAAAAGCCAAAATAGACAAATGGGATCTAATTAAACTCCAGAGTTTCTGCAAAGGTAACCATCATTAGAGTGAACTGGCAACCAACAAAATGGGAAAAAACTTTTGCAATCTACCCATCTGACAAAGAGCTAATATTCAGAATCTACAAAGAACTAAAACAGATTTATAAGAAACAAAAAACAAACCCATTTGAAAGTGGGCAAAGGATATGAACAGACACTTTACAAAAGAAGACATCTCTGAGGCCAAAAAACGTATGAAAAAATGCTCATTATCACTGGTCATTAGAGAAATGCAAATCAAAATCACACTGAGATACCATTTCACACCAGTTAGAATGGCAATCATTAAAAAATCCAGAGACAACAGATGCTGGAGAGGATGTGGAGAAATAGAAACACTTTTTTTTTTTTTTTTTGAAATAGAAACACTTTTAAGCTGTTGGTGGGAGTGCAAATTAGTGCAACCATTATGGAAGACAGCATGGCAATTCCTCAAGGACCTAGAAATAGACATACCATTTGACCCAGCAATCCCATTACTGGGTATATACCCAAAGAATTAAAAATTGTTCTATTATACAGACACGTGCACACATATGTTCATTGCGGCACTGTTTACAATAGCAAAGACCTGGAACCAACCCAATGTCCATTATCAATAGACTGGATAAAGAAAATGTGGCACATGTACACTATGGAATACTAAGCAGCCATAAAAAACAATGAGTTCATGTCCTTCATAGGGACATGGATGAATCTGGAAACCATCATTCTCAGCAAACTGACACAAGAACAGAAAACCAAACACCATATGTTATCACTCATAGGCAGGTGTTGAACAATTAGAACAGATGGACACAGGGAGGGGACCATCACACATAGCAAGAATATTTTATCTTCCTTATGATTTTCTTAATAACATTTTCTTTTCTCTAGTTTATCTAATTGTAATAATACATTGTATAATCCATATAACATATAAAATACATGTAAATTAACTGTTTATGTTTTTGGTAAGATTTTGGGTCTACAGTAGACTATTAGTAGCTAAGTTTTGGGGAAGTAAAGAATTATACATGGATTTTCCACTGCATGAGAGTTGGTGCCTCTTATCCTTATGTTGTTCAAGAGTCACCTGTACATATGTAGCTATATATATAGTGCTACATATATGTATACTATATATACATATTATATGCATAGATACATATACATACATATACACAAATAAATATATTCAGTGCTAAGTTATATGTCATAGTAGAAATGATGTCATCATTCTAGATTATAATCTAGCAGTTTTCAGGGAGAGAGTAAGGAATTGAATGTCCTAGTGTATGTAGCTTCTTGTTTAGTTTTACCAGTACTTTGCCCTAGCAGGGCTTTTGCTCATCCTTCCTATGCAGATATCAGCCCTGGTAGCTCCCTGCAATGAGGGAAGGCACTGATTATCCTAGGCAAGTAAATAGGCAAAAAGCAGGAACAAAATTGAAAGCTATCTTTCAGCTCTCACTGCTGTCATTGGCCACCGTCTGCCCCAGGCTGAAGCTTCTAATGTGTCCCATATACAAGGTCTATAAAGCATTCTCAGAGCCTTTCTTTTACCAAGAAAATAACACATTTTTTACTGAAATACATAATTTGTATTTCTTAGCTTGTATGTCTATATAGCTAACATTTTGACAGTTATTTAATTTTCATCTGCATATGGGAAATGAATGTGTTTCTCAGAGATTCTCAGAAAGGGTTATGATGTGAATTTCATTCAATTATCATGCAAAAATGCTTATTTCTCTCCTATCATAAATGATGTACATAGATGATGTACAATCATATACACTTACAAATAATTGTTTCCAAATAGCTTGTTCTTATATGAAATTAGTCTTTTTAATATAATTGAGACAAACAAGATTTTTTCAGAAAAATGACAAAACGTGAAAATGGATAAAGTACATTCATGTGAAGATATGAATTACTTGTGTCTAGAATCTATAAACATCCTAGGAAAAAAATTGATCCAATATTTTATATAGAGAGAGTATATATGTAATGAATGGATATATAGATTGTTTTACTTCTTTGCCATTTAGACTATTATTAATCCATGAAATCACTTTACCATTGTTGAAGTTTTATGATTTTAAAATTTATGTATAATCTTTTTCTGTAAATGCTTATCTGCATTTCCTTACCCGATAAAATCAACATATATGCATATTATCAATAAAAGTCCTATATTTCAAAATGAATTATTTATATTATCTTTTGGATTTGTTCCTAGGGTAAGGTTGTTGACTTAACCGGGAAAAAGAAAACATTGTGACCTTCTGTCAGTTAGCCAGTCAGACACTGATGACACAAGAACATAGAAATGGTAGAGGATCAGGTAGTGGTAATGCCAAAGACTATGGTAGCCCCTGTTGGGACTTATACAGAGATATTAGGGTGTACAGTAAACCCCAGATTAGAGTGAGGGCCTGTGGGGCTTATGGGGCCAATGGATTTGATGTCTAAATCTCAATGTAATGTTTTCCTCTACAAATAAATAAAGCAAGTATTTACATTAGCTAAGACATATAGAAATATTGGTCAGCAAGTGTGCACATGTAAAATTTATATAAATAGTGTAGACAAAAAAAGATGGAAGTTTTGTGTTTGGTAGGCACAAAAAGCTTTAGAAGATATATGCTTCAAAGATTAACAGAATTTTGCTAGGTCAGTAATAAAAAGGAGGTAATATAATCATGGGCATTCTTACTGCCTCCTCAATATTCATTCAACCCCAGATTATTAGTCTGTCCAAACCAGTTATGATTGGCAAATGCCCATCAATGATAGACTGAACAAAGAAAATGTGGCACATATACACCATGGAATACTATGCAGCCATAAAAAATGATGAGTTCATGTCCTTTGTAGGAACATGGATGAATCTGGAAACCATCATTCTCAGCAAACTGACACAAGAACAGAAAACCAAACACCACATGTTCTCACTCATAGGAAGGTGTTGAACAATGAGAACACATGGGCACAGGGAGGGTAACATCACACACTGGGGTCTTTTGGGGCTGGGGGGCTAGGGGAGCAACAGCAGGGGGTGGAGAGGTTGGGGGGGGACAACACGGGGAGAAATGCCTGATGTAGGTGACGGGGGATGGAGATAGATAGCAAGCCACTATGGCATGTGTGTACCTATGTAACAATCCTGCAAGATCTGCACATGTACCCCAGAACTTAAAGTACAAGCAAACAAACAAAAATAAACAAATGAAGGGAAATCTACTGATGGTGTGATGTTGGGACTGGTTTTGGGTAAGGATACTTGTCTCTAACAAAAAGTCATATGAAAAGCTGGTTCATCACCTTACTTTCAACAATTGTATGTCTACATGTGATGCTCAGAACAACTGAAGCTACCTTAGTACCAGGTTAAAGAGAGAGTCAAAGCGAAGGCATACAGAATGGAAATGCAGAGAACATTGTGTAGCTGATGCAATCAATTCTGGAGCTTAATATACCTCTGGAGTTATTATGTAAGCAACTTTATGAACAAAATTACCCCAATTAATTGTGAATAACTGGATATCTAAAATGAATCATTAAATTGAGATGTCAGTGAAATATCAGCTATACTTAAAGTAGAGCTATTACTTGGAAATGCTGAAACTCAGAAAATAAGTCAAGAATGATAGAACAGATTTGGATCTTCAATCTTAGAGGTAAACGTAGGGGTAATAGTCTTTCCAATGTAATAGTTAAAGAGAAAAATACAGTACAAAAAGCATAATCACTGTAATCCCAGCACTTTGGGGGGCCGAGGCAAGTGGATCACCTGAGGTCAGGAGTTAGAGACCAGCATGGCTAACATGGTGAAACCCTGTCTCTACAAAAAATACGAAAATTTACCGCTGGCCAAGCATGGTGGCTCACGCCTGTAATCCCAGCATTTTGGGAGGCCAAAGTGGGCAGACCCACTTTGAGGTCAGGAGTTCGAGACCAGCCTGGCCAATATGGTGAAACCCCATATCTACTACAAATACAAAAATTAGCTGGGTATGGTGGTGTGCACCTGTAGTCCCAGCTACTTGGGAGGCTGAGGCAGGAGAATCACTTGAACCGGGGAGGAGGAGGTTGCAGTGAGCCAAGATGGCACCATTGCACTCCAGCCTAGGCAACAGAGCAAGACTCCATCTCAAAAATTTTTTTAAATACTATAAAATTAACAAAATTAAAAAAAATTGCTGGGCGTGGTGGTGTATGCCTGTAATTCCAGCTACATAGGAGGCTGAGGCAGGAGAATCGCTTGAACCTGGGAGGCGGAGGTTGCAGTGAGCCAAGATTGTGCCATTACACTCCAGCCTGAAAGGAAATTTAGGAAGGTCAGAAGAGGAAAACTAGAAGTTTCCAATGTTGCAGACACAAGGAAGAAAAGCATTAATAGAGGAATGGGGCTGCCCAAAGTATTAAAATAATGTCAAACAATGAAAAATACAAAACAGTGATAGACTTTTTTCAAAGAAGATATCAGGGACCATTGAAAGGTCTTACATTTTTCATTGAACATGTCCTTTATGGAACAATTCAAGAAGAGATAAACATACTAAGAAGCGCATAAAGAACATATGAATACTTAGGAATTTTTTTCTTAGTCTTTTAAGGAAATTATGGCCATTTGAATTCTAAATCAGTAACAAAATTTTTCAGTGACATATTGTAAATAGTACTATAGTGCATTACATGTATGTCTATTCTTAGGCAAGAAGGCTATAGAATTGCCTGTTGACCTGCTCAAAGGACAATCATTTTTTTTCACCCAATATTTCTCTCTGAATTTAGATTTCCCTTCTGTTGTCACATACATTACGTAAGGACTTTCATTGCTAGGAATGTCAGTATGAATTTTACTTTAACAGATGGTTGCTGTTCAGGCAGATTGAAATCAGCAATGTGCACTTGTTTTAACATGTTATTTTTATTTTAATTGCACACTAGGAACCTAATAAATAAAAATACCCTCTGGCTAATCTGGTGCGTGTGTGTGTGTGTGTGTGTGTGTGTGTGTGTGTGTGTTTCTCTAAGTTTTCTGGTGCCACTAGCTCCGGAGACAAAACTGCACAAGGTCTGTCTGATGCCACAAATAACTTTGGGTTAAGAGGAAATGAGAAGCAGGGGAAAAATGTAACAGTAAAACAGGTGGCAATAGCTTTATTAAGAGCCCTCCACCTTCTATGGAGGTGGGGAAGTCAGACACAAACAAGCATAAATAAAAATACAGAATTAATAAATGAAAAAGAAATGATGGAGTGAGACCTCCAGCTACTGAAGACTTCCTTTGTTGACTGGCCCTCCAAGCAGCAATATAAATATTTAGAGAGTCACTAGCATAAGATCCTTTAGTTAAAGGAGATTATAGAGTAAATCTATATTAAAGTTACGTCTAATGTTCCATTTTTTGTTACTACAATGTGAAAAGCTATCCAGAGGCATGAGGGAGAACATGTAAGAAATATATGTCTTTGACTAACCCAATTCAAGATCTATTCTTCTAGGTCTGTATTAAAGATATTAATAAATCAACTTACTAAGAATGGAAAAAGATATACAGAATTTTACTAATATCTATTTGAGATATTATTTAAATAGGAATCAGTATTTCAGAGCTGGAAGAAACTTAATATATATTTTTTCCTAATTTTACATCTAGGCAAAGAGAAATAAAAAAATCATGGAATGGGGCTTCTAGCTTTTCCTTAGTTTAGTCCTGACTCTACTGTATAACATATACTTTGGGAAATTCATTAAAATATCCCAGTCTTACTTTCTGAAACCTATAAATTTTGAATAGAAATAACACTCCTCACAGAGTTGTTGTAATCACTAAATAAAACAAAATGTATTCAAGCAACCTAGCTCAGTATTCAACATTGAGTAGTTTATGAATACTGGATCTTTTTTTCTGTTCTAGATATTATCAAACAGTAGTTAAACTGGTTTCATATACCTTCATTCAAGTTTTGAAACTGCTTTTAAATTTAAAAAAATGTTGCTATCTGAAGTTGTTCCAATTTAGGGGTAATAAACATGGGGTTTCTACACTTGGATTAAAAATTGTTTTAAAATTTAAAAACAAATAAAAAGCAAAAGACCTAGTTTAAATTAGGTTACACTTTTTCCTGATCTCTTATCTCTACTATAATGGTAGATATCACCAGCACTATATTGTGCCCTATTTTGAAATCTCTGACTTGGAACAGAAAATACTTTTTCTTTCATGAAAAACATTAAGAAGAAGGCTGCTTACAACCTAATACCAACAACCCTTCCCAAGCAAAGACTAGTGACTGGGAGATGGGCTAAGAGTGATGCCTGAGCTGCTTCTCCCTTTTTTCTTTTCCATTTTTCTTGGATAATAAATTGAAGATCTATCCTCATGTTCAATTTGAACATTATTTTCATTGATAAATAATATCCCAAATTAAGTGTACCAATATTGCTATCTCAGATCTCTGTCTCTTTCTCAAAAGATAGGTATTTGAATAATTGATAGAGATTATAGATACAGATATAGATATATAATAGGGCAAACAAGCATACTTGCTGTAGTTTTTTTGGTGAAAAAGATTACCTTAATTATTCTACCTACTCTGTATTGAAGGAGATATATAATAGACATTTTCAAGGGAGACTTAGACACCATGATGTCTGTTTTATGGCAGTTTTCTTAGATTACTTTATACACATATATGATCTCAAAACATAAATTTCAGTAAGTTCCTTGAGGACCAAGACATTCAATTCTAAGTTGTATTGCCTATTCCTAGTACAAGGACTAGCATACAGATATCTACTCCCAGAATAGATTTTTACAAATTGTGAAGACACATTGAGATCATGAGAAGTAATTTAAAATAAACTTTCCATAAATAAAATTTACTTCTATATTGCAACCCAGAATAAAGGCACATCTCTGCTAAGGAAATTTGAGGAAATGAATCACTATTCTGGGTCACATAACAAACCAGCTGTATTTTGTCATATTGGTAGGATTATAGAAACAGCTTTTAATTTTTAAAGGACTATACATCTTCCATTCTGTTTCTGAGACATCTATCAAATGATAAAGGCTCAACGACTACAAGTATCCATGAAACCATTTTCATTAAATTTACAGAGATCTTTAAACAGGGGTCATAAACTCAAATGTTACCAGATGCCAGACACATAATAAAGAAAATAAAGTGATTGGATTTAAGGCAATTGAGAGTAGGTGGAACTGTAAGGAACTGGAGTCCATATGCTTATTATGAGGATACTTTTAAAAACTTATCACACTATACACATAAAATGGTCAATAGGGCAATTATTTAAGCAATCTTCTTACCAATTCTCACCTCTTTTTCAATAACTAATATTTCATATGGGACATACTTACTCAGTAATTCTGTCCTTTTTCATTCTTATACTTTAAAATGGATTTAACATTTTATCAAAATAATCTTAATTTTTTTTATTTTCTGTTTTTTATTTTCTGTTTTATTTTCTGTTCGGAAGTTTTTTCTATCTACATTGATATTCCATCAAGTTTTTGTGTACTAAGATAGCTGAGAAAGATGCTTTCTCAGTGTTAATTATGATACTGTGTACTTCTAGATGGGAGATTTAAGATAATTATTATTCATAGTTTTCTTTATTGATTTTTTTACCATATATCCATTTATTCATTTATACAATACATTTTTACCATTTACTTACTGTTTGGCAATGTTCTAGTGATTGCAAGAATATCAGTGAACACAGCATACAGAAATCTTTGCCTCCTTGAAACTTAGTAGGAGACATAAGAAAAATATTAATAAGTAGAAAAACACAGTACTTCAACTAAAGATCATTAATATGAAGAAAAATAAACTAGGATGAAAATAAGAAATATAAGATTCAGAAGAAATGCTATTTCTAGCTAGGTTATTTTATGAGCATATCCAGTCAAGAGACGTGAACATATCAGTTATTATAAAAGATAATTTATTATAAAGAAATGTTCACTGAGTATTGAAGATCCGAAAAGGGTAAAAAGCAGCAATAAGATATCACAGCACAGCAACTGCAGAAAACAGCTATTTCCCTTAGAACTGTGGGAACAAAGAGAAAACATGAGAAATATTGAAACTAGGATATTTTTAGGAGGGAACTTCAGAACCTTGGAACTTGGTCCTATGAAAAGGAGATGCTGCTCCCTTTGTGTTGATGTCTCTAACATTGGAAAAGAGAGACGCTACAGGCCTGGAAATTACACCTCTGAAAATAAGGTGTCACTAAAGGTGTGTGTTGTGTCTGTTTCTGTGAGTACTGAAGAAACTACAGGCTAAAATCCACTGCTACTTCCAGACAAATGCTTACTGCCAAAATGAGTAAACATTGCCTTGGTGATATTTTTGATGGAACAGGAAGCATAAAGAAGAACGGGGAGCAAAAACTGGAACCACAAGGAAACAAGAAAAGTATGTTCCCTTTTTTGCTCCCTGGCTTCACCAATCCTATACTCTGTCTCCTATTGGTACAGCCTAACAAAGCACCAGCTGGCAAGGAAGAAACGTGTTTTGCAGAGTTCTGTCCCTCTTTATGCACACAAAGCACAGTATACAGAGTGTGATCTTTGAGTTGAGAGACAATGCCTTGATAAATACCACTTTTATTCTATTTTTTAAAAATTCTTTGAAATAGTTAATGCATGTTCTTTTTAAGCCATAAATAGATCAAAGAGGTTGAGAGGAAAGGGAGAGAAGAGTAAACTGGGTCAGTCTATAGACTCTGGCTTACTGTTTTAAAAATATCCTGCTTAGTCTAACAGTCTTCTCTACTCTGGGCTGGTGCAGAGACATTACCTAAAGTATAATAAACGATGTAATTATATATTTTACTTATTTATTTTACATTCAGAAATGAATTTCTGGTCTAAATTTTTAGTTAACAGGCATGAGGATAAACAGCATATATGGTCATTCCAAACTGATGAGCTAAGTCACTATTATGGTATGTCCTTTCTTTCCAATGATATGGTGAGAAGTCACTGCTGCAATCACAGTTTTATTAGATTTGCCTTTTGAAATAAATTGGTTAATGCATAGAAAATTCCTAAATTGCTTAAAATCTAAGGTGATATATTCAGCTTACCTTGTTTCTCTCTGTGAAGCCCTTACAATAATTAGCAATGATACTTCACAAATTTTTACATAGTCTAGCATTAGTAAACATTATTTCTTTTTCTAATTCTGGAGTATGCTTTTGGGGAGCTTAATAAAATAACTTACTCAACTAATATTTAGCTATTTATTTTGTACATTATGCAAGGAAAAAAGGAAAAGAATTCCGTAAGATACAGCACTCAATTTTAAAAGATGCTGTTTTCCCACCATGTAACTAGTTATTAGAGAAATACCATTTATAAATAATATTTTCAAAATAAATTTTCATCCCAAAATATTGAATATTTGAACATTGAGAGGTATTTAATAAGAATATGGCATTTTGTTTGACTAAACATAGCTTTATATGTTAATTAGCTCAATTATGGCAGTCATTTTATAATGTATATACATATATATCAAAACATCAGGTTGTACAGCTTAAATATATACAATTTTCTTTTGTTAATTATACTTGAATAAAGCTGCAAAAACAAATTGATTTTTAAAATGCAATGTCTTGCACATCAACAAAAATATGTATTTGGGGAAAAAAAATAAGAAAAGGTGGGGAGGGAAAGTAGGAATGTGAGAGAAAGAAGGAGGGATACCTGTGAGGAGGACAGAGAAGGAGATAAATGGATGACAGAAGAAGAAAAAAGCACAGAAGTGAGGGAAGAAAAAAGATAAAGAGGGAAAGTGAGAAGAGAAAGGAATAAAGGGATAGGGTAAAAAGAGGGATGAAGGATACAATATTCTTCTTTGAATAAAGTAGTAATGTTTGACTAAATTTTGAAATAACTGGAAATAGTCATAAAGTGTAAGATATCTAAAGTGTATAAAAATGAAATAATATGCTTTTTGTTTAAATTTTTTTCTGAAATAGCTATGATATACTTAGTTTTTGTTTCATCTTTTGAAACAACTGATCCTAAAATAGTTTTTTGGTGTTGTTTTAAAAACAATTCATCTTTTCTTAGCTGTTCATTTCACATTTAGCTAGGTTTAAAAGGATGTTTAGTACGCTGTATCTTACATCTAAGAATCTTCTCAGTCATAGATTATAAATGAAGATTCTGGCTGAGGAAAGTTTACATTTAGAAATCTGAGGGTTTTAAAAAATTATTAAACATGATTGTTGCTCCTCACCTTAAAAATGAAATTTCTATGCTTATAATGCAAAAACATATATCATAGCATATGATATTTAACTTAAGTCTACTTGTTCTTTTTGTAGTAGCTGAAGGGATCATTTTTACATGGTAAAATAGGTCTGGTTACTTTTTAAAACAGATTATTTCAATGATTACACTTAATATCAATATTTAGTTATTTTTGAGAAGTTAAATGTTCTAATCCCATAACTAACTGTAAAATAAGATTAGTCATTTTACTTGGTTTCAATTTATGTTTAAGTTATACATTTGAGAGATGTAAATCTGTTTAAACATCTACTTCTACTTACATAATTAAATTCATTTAGACTTCAATCTACAATCAAAAATTTAGTTATCTGATTATATGAATCACTTCAAACATTTAACAAGGAAAATATACAGATTTTATGAGGAAAATAGTCCTATGAACTTAAGCTATGCTTGTAAGTCATTTGAAAATTTAATATCACAATCTAATCATTCAAATCAACTTTAAACAAAGTATACAATGCAATGACCCCAAAATCTGTTATTATACTTGTGTTACTAATATAAGCCATATAAAACTTTTAGTAATATATTTATTTTTTTATTTCCAGGGTTACAAATGCATTCTTTTAAGGGAGTGAAACCTAATGACCATCTCATACCTGCTATGGCAACTTTGATTCTGTGATAGAATGAATGGCCCAGGATTCTGTCTCTTGGATCTGAGTGAAACTTCAAGAAAACTCTACCCAGACTTGACTTTATTGACCATTTCTTACTGAAAATAACTTTCCAGATATACCTTTCCTTTTAACTTGAGTAATCCCACATCCCTCGAACATAACAATATGTTTTGCCCTTATCATTTCTAGTTTAAGTGTGTGTGTGTGAGTGTGTGTGTGTGTGAGTGTATGAGAGAGAGAAGAGAGCATGTGTGTGTGTGAGAGAGAGAGAGAGAGTGTGTGTGTGTGTGTGTGTGTGTGTGTGTGTAAAAGATATAGAGACAAAGACTGTGTATGTTTGGAGCATAAGAGAATACTGAATAAAATCCATTTGCTCAAACCAATATTTGTCCAGTTAGTTTCTAAATTATACAGGTAAAATAACAATAACAAAAGAATGTAATCAAGTAAAACTTTGGACTTTAAAGATGCCATTTTTCCTATATTGGAACCAATTAGTTGAAATGTAATTCCATGGGTTTAAAACATTCAATATAAATCTTTGCACTTTTCTTAATATTTTTTGTTGTTTGATTTCACCTGCTTAGATTTTTATTACCCCAACTAGACATAGAAGTGTTAACTTTACTGTTAAATAAGTATAATGAAACTTAAATGTTGATCAAAATGAGTTAAGCATATAGCTTGGACATGTCCATTTTCAGCAATTTTTGTAAACACCTGAAATTCATTTGTATATGACCATTCTTTAACACATTTTTGAATATCATTATAGATTCTTGGGTTTTCAAAGAATTTTTGTTTTCACAGTTAATACTTAGATGATCACACCGTGTTCAAAAGAAGCTCCTTTAAGTTGCCTGCTTTGCATCCCTGAAAGTATTCTTACTGTCTAGCAATGACTCAGTTTTTTTGTCCTACCCTTATTTTTGTTGTTCCAAGATGCAGACAACTCTCAGAACTCTATTTCTTTCAGTGTAGAAAGAGGTTAGCATCAAGGAATAGCAGATGGGTAACGCTTATTGGGACACCTAAATGAATTAGAAAATGCTATTTATAAAGAGGTTTTATTAATAATTTCAAATTAATTTTTATATATGTTTATTTTAGTTGAATATGAAGATTTTAAACCTTTTTTTTTTTCTTTTTCTACTTTCCTTTCTCTCCATTATAACACTTTACCAACTTTCTTATATGAGATATGTCTGAAAACTCTGGTATTAAATAATTGTTTCCTCTGGCACGCATTTCCACTTAAATTTCAGAATCTTCAACAGATACTTGATTTCCCTTTTTTTCTTTTTATGGTGTTAATATATTTCACTGTCCATCATTCGGTAGTCATGTACTGATACTTCTTGGGCTCTGTGGGAGATATAGTGAAAGCTTCAATTAGCCAAGTGCAAGTTTCTATTACAAAATAACAAATGCATTTGGTTAATTTCGTAGCATAATGAATGTGGTTTTTTCCTCATTAGCCTTTTTATTTGTCATTTTTATTCATCAGTTGTGGTGCCACTTGCCATGTAATGTTTTCCTTCCTCTGGGTTTCGGTTATGATAGGTTGATTGGCTGCATCACGCTGTTTTTAACTGCTGGAAATTCATTTTCTGAATCAATGTTCACTGACAGATAAACATAAAGAATTTTTACTAAACTATGCTGAAATTATGCAGCTCTCTAGACACATAGCCGACTATATTTATCATAGAGGATGCATTTGGGTAAGTAAAATAGGCTGTTTAGCCAAAATTGTTCAGTTATTTCAATTGCCTTTATCTAAACCTCTCTTTTCTGGTTTGATACAAATAAAAACAAAAACAATCCTGGCAAACACTAAGAAAATAGAATTAAAGCATTGTTAGGTCCAGAGTTCCCAGAAAGCCAGTTAGAACAGCCAGACACACACAAATTGAATTAGTATAGAATTCACACATCCAAAACGAAAAGTTTCAGCAAGTCTTTCATCAGTTGAAAAATATGAATTACGAGAAACAGTTAATATAATAGCAGTCTTTAAAGCATTTTCCCAGAGCTATTATAATTAGTCACATCTAATTATCCACATGTGTAAGATGATCATGATAATCTTCTATTGTTCTTTTGTTTTAGCATTTTACAGACTGAAATTTCATAAGCACATAAAACAAAGGTGGCTGTGGTGAGTATGGCAAAGAAAATAAAGATTGCAAGGGATATTCTTTTTATTAAACTGCAACAACAAAAAATCTTGTTTGTGGGTTCATTCAATCTTTGTATTTTCTAAAAGTTAAATACTATAATGGTACTTTTTTTCTTTTCTTTTGTATTTTTTTCTTTTTTTTTTTTTTTTTTTGAGACGGAGTTTCGCTCTGTCACCCAGGCTGAAGTGTAGAGGCATGATCATCGTTCACTGCAAACTTCTCCCACCCCAGGGATTCAAGCAATGCTCCTGCCTCAGCCTCCTGGGTAGCTGGATTATAGGCTCCCAGGAGCATGGGCCTGCCTAACTTTTGTATTTTTAGTAAAGACAGGGTTTCGCCACGTTGGCCAGGCTGGTCTTGAATTCCTGACCTCAGGTGATATGCCCACTTTGGCCTCCCAAAGTGCTATGATTACAAATGTGAGCTACGGTGTCTGGCCCTATAATAATACTTTCAATTAATCATAAATTGCATTTTTTAAGCCTCAGGTAGATTAAGCATTTGATAGAATTTAACCATCAAAGAGAGAAATGAGCCAAGTATGGTGGATCATCCCTGTAATCCCAGCACTTTGGGAGGCAGAGGATGGCTTGAGCCCAGGAGTTCCATATCAGCCTGCTCAACATGGCAAAATCCCATCTCTACTAAAAATATAAAAATTAGCTGGGCATGGTGGCATGTGCCTGTAGTCCCATCTACACCCAAGGCTGAGGTGGGAGGATCAGTTGAACCCAGGAGGTCGAGGCTGCAGTGAACTGTGATCACACCTTTATACTCCAGTGGGTGTATAAAGCAAGAACCTTTCTCAAAAATAAATAAATAAATAAATAAATAAATAAACATAAATTAAAGAAAGAAGTGGAATTAATATATAGTATGACCAGATTTTTTTTCTTATATTCATTATATATGTAACTATAGGTTTTGTTAGGAGTTTAAGAGTAAATATTTATAATTGCTCTGGAAATAACTAATCCCATTTGGAGAGAAATTTGATTTCTTAGTAATAAAACATAAATGGAGGAATTTTTTAAATATATGTAATATTATATAAAAATAATGAGACTGTTTCAGAAAAAGTTAGGAGGAAATAGTATTTTTAATTAACATTTCAAAGAGAATATTCTGAGATATAACTAAGAAACATATTTAGAAACAAAGACTCCTTTCAAATAGTATCTGTAATCAGTATAACTGACATTTACTGAGCATTTAGTATGTCCCAAAATCTGCTCTATCTTTTTATTGTCTCATTTTGTCTTCAAACAACCCTGTGAAATGGATGTAATGTTTTCCTGTGATTTCAGATAATCATAGTAAGCATTAATAATATTCATTTATTTCCTTAGGTTCTACATTTGATAAGTGGTAGAACTGATATTTAAAATCAGTTTGTTTAATCCTGGTGGCTTCAGTCTTCACCATACCACTTCCTGTGTTTCATATTTATAAAACTAGATCTATTAATTGTTCTGATGTCTCTCCTTTTCTACATACAGTTTTTAATGGGAAGAATATTCTGTAAGACTCTAAGAGAGGAGAGAGTCCTGCTGCATAAAACATGAACCTTTACCTACCATCCTTGCCTCTCCCCAAATAACTATGTTCTTAGTAAAGCCACATTCCATTCTGTGGTAAATACGCTTAATTCTTCCTGAAATCTCCATGTTCTGTAACTCTAATTTTCCTAGCTTGCTTTATTTTTCTATAAATAGCAAATTTATGTGGTAAGGTTATGTTTGAATCCATGGCAAAGTTATCGGTTTGAAGCTTTGATAATAATAAAGCAATATGCTCATGTTTCTTCCACTTACTGAGATTTGTAATGGCTTACAAGAAGACGAAGAAAAGTAAGAGGTAAAAAATTTCATAAATAATGTCTAACATTTGCCGCAAGGATTGACCTATGCACAGTTAGAGTGAGGAAGGGGGACCAGGAGAGCCTAGCCTTTGCCTTTCAACTCCAGGACTCTGGCTCAGATTTTGTGATTTGTAGGCTGCTACTTACTCTCCACATATCTCATTTCCACCTCTTTCTGCACATAAACATTGCACTTTACTGGTAACCACGTAATGTCCTGTTTATTTTTTCAGTTTCTTCTTGAAATGCTTTGTATGCCACATTTTCCTTATTATCTTCAACTTTTGACTCAAATCAATTTGTAAAACCTATGAACCCAAAACTGAGACAATAACTCTTCCTCTATGTGTGCACAACTTACAAATACAAATCAGTGTCTTTTTACTGTTATTCTAATTTAATCTTGAATCTCTTTCTTCAGACTAAACTTCTTAAGTATATGTGGCTTATTAAAATCAATTCTTTATTTTACATGCTTGGGTCAAAATAAAACCTCTATAAATGCGAATTGAATTGTTATAAAGCAGTGGTATTTAACGGATACATTTATTGATATATCCATTATAGATGTATTTTGGATATATTAGATAATTTTAGATATAGTTGTTAAATAAATATATAGTTACTATAGTCAAGACACCATTGTAGGTGGGAAATCCCTAGTTTCTATCTGTAAGGAATCCTTGGGAATTTAAAATGTAGTCTCCAGACTGGAGGAATTAATGGCACAAGGAGAGAAGAGCATCCCACTATAAGAAAAGAGACACAAGACACATAGTTATGTCCATGGCATAATGGAAGAATTATAAGGGATCAAAGATTACAGAAATGAAAGAAGTCTCTTCTACCTAGCAATATCGTAAGATATTTTATAGAGAATGCTTTTTATAATTTTGAGTCAGGCTTTAAAAAATGTACAGAACTTCAAGGTGGGGCTTGAGATGATAAGGTGGACATAAAGGCAAAATAGGTATTGACAAGGGCAAATGTACGGAAGTACAAATGTGTACAGGTAAAAAGCCCAAGAATATGATTGACAGTTTTGCTAAAGATTGGCCTGCAAAATGAAGAATAAGAACAGTTAATAATATCACAACCAACAAAACTCTGAAACCCACATTCTGTGAGCAAGAGACTTGAATGTGGACGTGATTAAATTAAGGAGGTGTTTGTTACAAAATATTAATCTAGAAAGAATGTTCAGATTGAAGGAATAAGAGGCAGGCAGCTACAGTAATTTACTTGCAAAGCATGAACCCATAAATCTTTCAAAGAGAAGTATCAGTGGAAATAGAGGGTAATAGTGACCGAAGACAGACAAATTCCTAGGCAGACACAGGTCCCTGGTGAAACCCAACCTTCAAGCCAAGGACCATTTAAAGCCTGAAATAAGAGCTGCTGGTTCCATATAGAGTCTATGACCAGAATGAGAACTTCTATACCATTTCACTGTCTCTCTCAGTTGGTTCCTTCTGAATGATGCCTTTAAACCAATCCAATGGTGCTTTTTCCAAAGCCGATCCGTGGACCAATCAGCATGCACTCCCCCATTCTAAGCCCATTAAAAACCTGGACTTAGCCTCACAGACGGCTACCCACCGTCGGTCCTCTTCCACTTACTGAGATTTGTAATGGCTTACGAGAAGAAGAAGAAAAGTAAGAGGTAAAAAATTTGATAAATAACGTCTAATACTTGCCACAAGGATTGACCTGTGCACAGTTAGGGTTCACAGTTACTTTCTCTCATGGCAGAGAGCTTTCCTTCTGTTGCTCAGTAAAATTCTTCTCTGCCTTATTCACTCTCTGGTGTACACACCTTATTCCTCTTGGTTACAGGATAAGAACCCAGAACCCACTAAGCTGCCGGCAGTGGGAATAAAAGCGATGTGACACGCTCCCACTTGCCAGACTATAGAAGAAAGAGAGCTGTAACACGTTCCTCCTTGCCGAGCTACAAGAGTGAAGAACTGTGACATCTCTTGGGGGTTAAGACCTTGGGCCTTCTCAAGCAAGAGCTGTTAATACCCTCTGGGGTTTTGCAATTGCTATCATCTCCAAGTTTTCCGGTGCCACTATATTACCCTTGTCTAGATGCTGGTGCCCAAGGCAGAAGCTAGCAGCATGCCTAGTCCAGGTGTTGGCTCAGCATGGAGCCACAGCAGGTGCGGTATCTGAGCTGAGGCATAAGCCAAGGGCAGCCTGCTGGTCTGAGTGAGCAGAGTGATCCCAGCGGGCCCCAAGCAAGGCCTGGGCAGAGATGACGACGGCCTTAGAGATTTCTGGCTGGTGAAGCAACACTGAAGGAATCCTGGAACAGGAGGGTAGGTTGTTAGTTCTATCTTAGATGTGATAATTCACAATGAACCCACAGAAATTCTCTGTTTCGACCAAGTTGAACCAAAAGAAAAACAATTCATCATCTTCTAAAGAAAACTTAAATTTGAAAGTTGGATGTTATATTTTTTTCAGAAAGATATACATTTTTAAGTAAGAAATCTAACATTCTTTTCCAATAGCAATCTCATATTCCTTGTGCAATGATAAAATTAGCATGATTAATGTTTATATAAATACAATTAGTTTAAGTAAATAAAACTGTATAAAGAATAAAGAAAAACCAACTTATATACTCAATATTGGATTGATTTATCTGGAATGATAAATATATTTTATGTATTTATTTTTGTTCTCTTGAGATAACATTTTATTTACCTTAAGCAAAGGCAACCATGGCCCCACTAAACTGAATATAAAAGCAGATCAGAAATTCTAATCTAACTGACCAGAGTGGCCCTGAGCAAGTCATTTAATGACACTTCCAATTACTCTTATAAAACAGAGACACATATAACCTGGAGACACATACTTAGGAGTGTGACTGTGTGCCCAAACTCAGTAACTAGATCAATTTGAATGATTTATACAGCTCTGTAAATTGTAAACACTAAGATTAATTTGATGTGGATGGGTAATAGAACCACCATTCTTTATCAGTGTTTTAGATCTTACTTGCTTTACAAATTTAATTCTGTTCATTACAAACTTCCAAAGCACATTTTAATATCATTATCTTTAGCAAAGAATTATGAGTTCACAGCATTTGTAAATAACTGGTCTGCCACTAATTTGTTTGAGTGGATATTTTATCATAACATTTAAATTTTAATCATCACCCTCATCTTCCAATAGGATCAGTAAGTATATTCAGTGACAATCTGTATTATTTTCCTCTGGGTTAGTTGGCTAGATGTTTATTTGGTTAACATATCAAAAGGTATATATTTTATAATAAATCATCAAAAAACATTACAATTTTTTTATATATAACTCCAGTTAAATAACAAGTTTATTCTCACCTAAGCTCACACAGGCTGGATATATAGCAATTTTCACTGTTACATAATCACAACTAGTGTTATGATTAATTTTACATGTCAACTCTAGTGGTTATAGGGTATGCTGATTAAATATTATTTCTGGGTGTGTTGATTGTGCTGATGGTGTTTTGGATGTATACATGTGCCATTAACTTGCACACTTGCATGTGAAAGTTGATATCTATATACTGCATATATATATTTGAGTGTTCAAGTTGAGATATATATCTATATGTATATTGCAATTTGACTTCATAATGTGAGAAAAAGGAAAAACAATTAAGATGGATAATATGAATAGGCCATATAGCAGTTGTCCTAAGCAACAAAATCAGTTATTTCTCCTTACTTCTCCTACACTGCTCTTGCCAATAGTTTCTCAAATGCCCACTCCATATCAGGTTTCAGATTCAAGGCTAGAATTTGATTTTCTTACTCTAAACCTATAGCTGTTTAGAATGTATTGTTGATAACATCTAGTGATACATAATTAAATATTTTAAATGATGAAACTTTTCATTCTAAGAGCTCTTGCCAATACTTTCTCAAACTCCCACTCCATATCTTGTTTCAGAGTCCAGGCTAGAATTTAATTGTATTCCTCTAAACTCACAGCTGCTTAGAATTTATTTGTTGATAACATCTAGTGATACATAATTATATATTTTAAATGATGAAAGTTTTCATTCTAAGAGCTATGCAAAACAAAAGTTCAAAAATAATGTAATAATCAACCAGTCATCACTGTAAGATTTTGAGGAAAATATGAAATTATGCTTTTATTTTAAATAATGTTCCTTTTATAAATTATTGAAAGAATACGCAATATAAGTAGGTGTTCTTTTAAGAGGTTGGCAGGCTATTGTAGCAATCTAGTTTAAAGATAAAGTTCTTTAAATATTTCTAAAAAGTGAAAATATGCCTTACCCTAAGAGATAAGAATTAGAGAATATTACTGCAGATACATCATGGTATTCATTGAGTGTTACTACTATTACCTCTGATAGCAAATTTTTAAATAATAAAATATTTGCCAGGGTTATAATTCACACAGAAATTTTAGTGTCACACTATGTTAAAAAGTTCAAGTGATTACTAAGAGTTTGGGAAATAAGGAAGGATAACTCTGACCAGTTCTGTTTTGCACAAATCAACTGGCACACAGAGAAACTGAAGATTGTTCAGAAAAGAGATCAGAGTTAATTAATGGAGTAATAAATAACATATATTGGAAAAAGTTGAAGGATGTACAACTGTTTTAACTAGAGTAGAAAACTAAAAAAAAAAAAAGACTGAATGATGATCAAGAATGTAAAGAGTTCAAGGTGATGGTTAGAACATTTAAATCTCCAAGAAGAAAGTTATTAATATTTCTGCCTTGGGTGTTAAAGAAGGAAATTTTTTCTTAACAGAACTTTGAAATATTGAAAAGCTTAAACTGAGAAGGTATAGCAATGCTTTCTCTGGGGAATTATAATCAAAAAATAGGAAACATTTTTATTTTTTCTGGAGGCAATTTATAGGGAGCAGGGGATGAAATGCATGACATCTCCAGTGCCCCTTCTAGCCTTGAGGTTCTCTTATGTTCAGTTTATTCAACCAAGAGGATGTGAGAAAGTTCATTTCATTTCTGTATCATCAACTGGGGAAATAACTTATTAACTGATAGATTTTTTTTCTTTCAAACTTGTTGTTTCCCTAGTGGAACTCCAGTGTTATCTAATATTACTCTCTGAGCCATTGCAACAATCTAGCAGATGTAAGGTCAATGGGTTAAATTATATGATGATTCTAATATGTACAAAAATAATTTACTTTTGAGGAGAAAAACAAAGTACATTTTGGTCTGTTTCCCTCAATTCCCTTATTAATGTATATTTTAATATAATATTATAGTGTGTCATTTTCAAAATATCTTTTTATAGTTGCAGTTTTGCATATACATTTATCATGATATAAACACACTTAAATACCATTTTGATAGTTAAATATTATTTGTTTCATGAATATAACGTTTAATACAATCCTATTGTATACATTATTTAAAAATTGTTATAAAAATTTTGCAATGCACATCTTTATACATATTTTCTTCTGTCTTGCTCTACTATATTATGTTCTTATATAGATTTTATGAGAAAAATTGTTGTGTCAAAAACCCTTAAAATTTTTCAGATTCTTAGGCAATATTGACAAATCACTTTCTGGAATTTTAAGTCAATTTTCTAACAAAATAATTACATTTCATGTGTGCATATTTTTCTTCAAATACATATAATATTCCCATTAAAACAATAACAACAAAACTTTGCTAACTTAAACAGAAAATTATTATATTTATATTCATGTTAGAGTGCTAGTAAGAGTACTAGTAAAAGAGAATCTGTTGAGAGTTGACTTTTTAAAAAGAAAATGTGATCACCACTGTAAGATATTAATAATAAAATTTCATAATTAATAAAATATACATGGTTCATATACATATTAGTGCAAGATGGTACCTATAAATCACCGAGTAAGTTTCTAGGAATTATGAGAAAGCCGTCTACAAAACTGTCTTCTCAGGTATATGTCAAAACAGATAAAGAAATATATGACAGTTATATTCATTTTGAAACATAGGCACTGCAATTAATTCAAAGAAATAAAAGGGAAGACCCAAACAAAAGATAACACCACAAAACCAAAAAAAAAAAAAAAATCCTTCATTTGAAATGTGAGGAAATAGAGCATTCCACAGAACTGGAAATTCCATTTTCCTCTTTCTCTTCCTCTTCATTTCTTCTTAGTCATATGTCTGACTCTTTAGACATATATAAACATACGTTCATGGTCACATGTTTTCTTTAAGCCTTTAATTTCTGCTAGTTTTTGTTCTGTCTGATCTTCCTTTGTCACCAAAGAAATTTTTCAGACTAGGACTTATTTCCCAAATTTCTGATATAAACATCTAGAGTTGTGTTAGCACTCAATTCAAGGCCAGAAACACAATTTGAAATAGATCAAGCTATCTATTGATCTTATCAATCTATCAATATTGATCTATTGAAATAGATCAATACTATCAAAAGGATAGTATATTGAATTAAATAGCCAAAATACAGAAAGGACGAGTGGAGATGGGTTCAGAGATACCTAGACTGTAGACAGTTACATCATAAAAATCATCTGCATTGTCTTGTTCTGTCCTTTATTGGTAATTCACTACTCAAGAAAGATAATGGTGAAAATGAAGCAGCAACATTCCGTTTGATGCTCACATTTTCACAGTTTTGCCAAAAAAAAAAAAAAGTGAAGTAAAAGTTTTCTTTCCAATCCTGTTTAACAAACATGGTTAACATTATTAAACGTTTTTTATAAATGAAAGAATACAATTTTATTCTGATTTCAGAAAATGTAAAAGCAATAAATAAACTTAGACACAAAGCACATGATCAGAGCAGCATATATCTTAATTTGAATTAAAAATTATCGAATTACATGCTATCTGTAGGACTCAAATGAAAATTCATAATGAGTGTAGAAACAGAATGCAATTGATTCTATGCTGTCATTACCCTACTATAAATTTTTTTGCCAGAATTCACCAAAATGCTCCTTATTATCAAATCTAATGTCTACATGCATTTTTCACTTGTATAAATTATCTGCACCATTCCACCTATTGCTGCATTTTTGTCCAGTATTAAAACATTTGTCTTCCTTGATTTCATGGTAAATAATATCAATCGCTTCCATATTGTTCTTTTGTTTTCTTCATTGTGGTTTCCTGCAACAGCTCTCTGAATTGAGGGGTTCGCCAAAGCTGTAATATTATGTATCTTCTCTATAGTCAGTCCTATAATGGTAGTTCTCCACCTTTTTAGTATCTTCAACTTTCAATCTCTGCAAATGCCACCTGCAGCACAGACACTGTATTACATCTTCATCACTAGGTTATTTTTTTCTTGGTGGTGTATAGCTAATGTGCATTTCCCTGCCTACTCCGAAAGAATCTGAGTCAAATTCATGAAGCTATGTTGGAAATAATATACACCACTTGCAAACCTATCACCCAAAACATCCAATACAATTTTAAAAAGCTTTTTCTTTTCTGCTACTAGATTTATGTAATTTATCCAGTAAAGGATTTAAAGGCCCAAGAAGAGAATGAGACTGCTATATGAAAGTAGCCTAGATCCCTGAATAGTTGTGCAGAACAGACTGTAAGTTAATTAAACTTATCTACCTCCTGTCCTTCTGACACTGAACTCACAACATGAACTCAGCCATGAGAAATAAATAAATAAACCGTTATTATTGAAAACCACTAAAATTTGGGGGCTGTTTGTTGTAACAGTTAACCTTTCCTGACTATACAATATTTCACTTATTTTTAACTTTGATCTCTTTTTTCATGTATAGATCTGTATTTCCAGTTCCTTTCTTGACATTTTCAACTACATGTTTTGTTATTCTACGCATTTAATTATAACTCATTCTTTTCCATGAAAAAGTAGCTTTTTCTTAACACCACTATTATTATTAATAATGATTATACTTTAATAATACCAAAATTATTTCTTCATATGTGGCTCATCTTTCACTTTGTCTTCTTTTTTAATGAATATTCAATAACTGGAAGAATGTACATTACACAGTAGGTGCTTGGCTAATATTTGCAAATAATTGAAAAAAATAACTTGGGCCGGGCTCACGCCTGTAATCCCAGCACTATGGGAGGCCGAGGTGGGTGGATCACGAGGTCAAGAGATCAAGACCATCCTGGTCAGCACGGTGAAACCCCGTCTCTACTAAAAATACAAAAATTAGCTGGGCATGGTGGCACGTGCCTGTAGTCCCAGCTACTCGGGAGGCTGAGGCAGGAGAATTGCTTGAACCCAGGAGGCGGAGGTTGCGGTGAGCCGAGATCGCGCCATTGCACCCCAGCCTGGGTAACAAGAGTGAAACTCCGTCTCAATAAATAAATAAATAAATAAATAAATAAATAAATAAATAAATCATAATGATAACTTATCCAACTGATGTGAAATTTAAAAATCAAGCATTTTTAGGTTTTTCTCAACAATAGGGAGAAAATTCATAAAGCTGAAAAGTATGTGAACTCTAAATTCCTCAAGCCCTTTCATCTGTCTCTTTTCTTTTTTACTTATTCACATTATTTCATATAAATGATAATTTATCTGAAATTGTACAAAATGCTTCATTTTGTCACTGCCAACTGCCAGTACCCTAGGCTATCCTGTATGCCACTGGAACATCAAACTTTGAAAAGACAATTTAATTAGATTATTCCCTTAGTTAGCTTTTCATTGTTTGCCAAATTTGGCAGATATCTTACTTCATCAAATTCTCCCATAACATGTTCTCAACCTATCTTCTTCGCTTAATTTCTCCTTCAGGGAAATATTTCCGATGCTCCAGTCAACCAAGAATATTAACTATTCCTCATCACCCCAGACTATTTTATATACTTGAAATAATTGCTTATCCTAAAAATATGTCTGGATATAAGTAATTCCAATCCAAATGTCTTTCTAATAATTCTAACTAAATGGGTTTATTTTCTTCTGTATCATTCAGCATTCTGTTTGTTTCAGGAAGCTATCACTTAATAATTAATGTAGCCACATCTGAAGCTAATTGCCTGGATTTCATTCATGACTCCTCTGCCTAGTAACTACATGATAATAAGCAAATCATTTAACTAATTTCTGTTGCAGTGTATTTGTAAACAAGTGGTGGATACTAGTAGTGTCTACCTTATTCTATTGTTGAGAAAAATCAAATGAGTTAACACAAGTAACATTCTTATACTAACACATTTTACATTAGCTAGTATTATATAATATTTGCCATTCTTTTATATTATTATTGCATAAAACTCAATAAAATTTTAATACACCATTTTCATTGTGAAACATGAAATTTTCTTATGCTTGCAATATACACACATATGCCATGTTTTTTTTTTAAAAAAACAAGTTTACTTCATAACTGCTCATTTATTCAACAAACATCTAAGAGACATACACTCTGTGCCAGAACTTTTTTTCCAGGCTCTAAAAGTACCTTATGTGATAAGTGTAGTAGTTCCTAAATATTTCCATATCCTCATCTCTGGAAGTTGAGAATATATTGCTTTATATGGCAAAAGGGCCTTTGTAGATGTGATTAAATAAAGAATTTTGATATGGGACACATATTCTAGATTATTTAGATGAGTCCAATGTGATTGTAAGATTTCTCACAAGGTGGAAAAAGGAGGTTCAATGTAAAAAGATGGGATATAGTGAGAAAAACAGAGGTTGGAGTGAGGTACTTTGAAGCTGAAAGAAAGGGCCACAAACCTATGAATTAATGTATGTAACTTCCAGAATGTGAATGAGACAAGGACACAAATTCTTCCCTGGAAACAGATTCTTCCTTCAGAAGGAACACTGCTCTTTGATATGTTAATTTTAGCCCTCTAAGACTCATTTTGGGCCTCAAGAACTATAAAATAATACATTTGGGTTTTTGTCACTAAGTTTGTGAACTTGTTACAGCAGCAATAAGAAAATAATAAAAATATTAAAGTAGTGCCAGCAAGACATTGCACCTCCACATACCCATGCTGTGGTGTAGTCTCCTCCCATAGTGTTCTTGATTTGGTCAAATTATACACTAACAAACACAACCAGTAACTTGCATATAAGATAATGAAGCTTGCCCTCCCTTGCTGCTGGAAAACATTCTTCTATTCTGTAAACAATTCCAAGTTAGACTTTTTGAGGATGAGAACAAACATGAGTTTTTCTATTCCAAATAGCCCAGCCATGCCAGCCCTAGCAGCTATATCCCAGACTTATAAAAGAGCCCCACAATTTTTAAAGTCTTCAGATGCTGTTTGAATGAAACTGAGTGAGCAAAGAACAAGTAGTAGGTAGTAGGGGATGAGGTCAGACGGGAGCAGCACCATGGAAGTCATCATGGACTTGGATCATCCTCTGCAGCATAAGGGAAGCAAATAAGTGGCATTTATCTGACATATTCTAAAAGAATTTCTGACTGCTAAACAGGGAAAAGACTGAAGTAGGGCAAGGATAAAAGCAAAAAGTACAGTTAGAAAGCTGTTTCAACAATACAGGTGAGAAATAGCAATGTTTTAGACCATAATGAAAACACTACAAGTATTGAAAATTTGGTCGGTTCATGGATATTTTGAAAGTTGAGATGACAGAGTTTGCTTATGGATTGCATACAAGTTGTAAGAGAAGAGGATATTTTATTTGCTGATGTAGGGTAAACTGGGGAAACAGCAGATTACTGGGTTGGGAAGGAGGTAAGTAAGTCAGAGCTCAGTTTTGAATGTGTGCTGTGGGTGACATTCATCAGATATGAAGATACCTTTGATGATATGAAGATATTATAAAGGGGAGTTGTTGAGTAGGCAGTTGTCATTGTTTGATGAACCAAGCCAGAGTTCAAGTAAAACAAAGGTCTGTGTTGGAGATATAAACTTGGGAACCACTAGCATACCTGCAGTATTTCAAACCAAGGCAAGAAGAGATTTTCTAAGGAAACTGTAGAAAGAGAAGAGAAAGGCCCTGCACCTAGGCACTGCAGCTTTTAAAGATGAGAAAATGGGAAGAGGAGGAGTCAGAATTGGGAGGAGGCTGTAACCAAATTCTATCTACCACTATGTTCTATGTGATTTACATACAAAAATATCATTCCATCACCTGCTTTACAGGTGGGAATAACCAAGATTTGGAGAAGTTAAATAACTTGCCTAATATCATAAGTGAGATAGCTAAGATAAATTCCCTAACTTATTAAATTACCAAACCTCAGGTTTTAAACACAGATCCAATTATATGTAAAAAATTGAGCCACACAGCGATAGTTTTCTGTTCTTCTTATATCAAATTATTCACTGCAAATTACTAAAGTTTCACTTGTCATATACAATGTTACTTGAGATTGAAAATCCCTGGCTTCTCCCTATTTTACTAACTACAAAACTGCTCACAGCTGGGATATGAACCATTATTACTTATTCACTACTATGTAAGATAGTTTATCCAGAGCATAAAAAGGAGTGAATAAGTCTGTTAGAAGAGAACAGTCACATTACAACAATTCAGCTTGGTTATTACTGCATCATTTCTCCCCTGTTGGTTATATCCTCTCAATTGTTGAGCATTATCTTACACTTTAAACATTCTTTATATTCGGAGGAACTGGAGAATATTTCATTAAAATTATCATAAAGCTGGCAACCAATGTCAGCTGTAAATTATTTCACTGTGTAAGCCACTGGGATATAAACATTTCCTATCATAATATAAAAAGTTGAGTGGGATGCATGGGGGAGTCTTATTGAATCTAAAACCTCGGGTTTACTCTCTGCCTTTTTCTTTTTCTAGCTCTTGCTAGAGAGAGAGAGGGAGAACACAAAGAGTTGTTTCTAATGCAGTTTTTAGTGCCTTTGGCTTACCTTAAATGCCACAGCAATTAGTATTTGCAATGAAAATAATGCTTATATTGACAAAAAATTTAAGAGAATTAAAATTAATATACCAGCATAATTTAGAATTGAAGATTAAAATGGGTCACTATTGTGACATCCATAAGTTAATATTCAGAACCTTTATCAGTTAGGAGTTGTTATCGTCAGAATTACACACTGGTCTTCTTACCTCTAGCACTGTCTATAAAGTCTATATTTTGCACTTCCTTTAGAGGTCAAGTAATGTTAATCGTCTTACTTATATGCCTCTTATTTACAAACTTCTAAGTGTCTTTCATCTTCAATTATGTGCAATCCTTGGGTGACTTCAGAGTCAGGTTGGTTGTTTTGAAGAAGCACATATTCTAAGGCTCTTCACTTACTTAGAGATTCTTATATAGTAGATAGGCATGGGGCAAAGGAATTTATTTTTTATTTTTTTTCTGAAGCTCCTTAGAAAACCCTGAAACCAGGGCATAGCTTGCAAAAATGTAGTTACACATTTGGCAGTGGGTTGGGAAGCATTTATCTACAGTGACTACTGTATTGACTACAACGTTAGACCTTCTATTTTGTCTACATTTAGTTTCAAATACACACACACACACACACGCAGCATTACTATTATTTAATATATGAATTGACAAAGGCACCTTTTGTCCATAGGCCCCCCTGATAATGAGGCATCAGAGGGAAGAAAAAGAGTTCTACTCCAGGGAGGGATTGATGAGAGCACATACATAGTATTGCTGTCTTTGGACACATGACTAAATATTTCAATTTATGACTGCCCAGTTACATGAATGTAAAGTTTATACTCTGTAGCCTTAACTCATTAAACTCTTACCTAATAAAAAAATACTTTAAAAAAATAAAAATTCTCAAGAATATGAAGACAATGGATACTATCAATAATGCATGTTTTAGGGCAGGCACAATGGTACATGCCTGTAATCCCAGCACTTAGGGAGGCCAAGGCAAGCAGATCACTTGAGTCCAGGAGTTTGAGTTTAGCCTGGGAAATACGGTGAAATCCTGTCACTACAAAAATATATACACAAAAAACAGTGGGTCGTGGTGGTACATGCCTGTAATCCCAGCTATATAAATATATACACAAAAAACAGTGGGTCGTGGTGGTACATGCCTGTAATCCCAGCTATATGGGAGGGTGAGGTGGGAGGATTACTTGAGCCCAGGAGATTGAGGCTGCAGTGAGCCCAGCCATGATCATGCCATTGCACTCCAGCCTAGGTGACAGAGTGAGACTCTGTCTCAAAAAGTAATAAGACTAATAATAATGGTCATATATGTTTTAGCGATCTGACAATTTTATTTCAAGGCTTAAGGGAAAAACATTGCTATAACATTTTACAAAAAAAAGGCTTACAAATTGCTATTATCAAAAAATTATACTTTGAATAACTACAGCACTTATGCCACTATAGTTAACAAACCTCACCTTAAATATATATTTGTCCTGAGAAATGATATGTGATGATATGAAGATATTACAAAGTATACTTTAAATACTGTTTGTATCATTTATTTTGTCCGTATTTAATCAATTTCAATGTTTTTGTCTTTTACTGTCATTTAAAATGCAATAATATATGCATATGACTATATTTAAATAGATTTTAAATAAATTATGACAAATATGAAGGTATATTCAATTGTTTTTTTAAATAAGAACAAATAATCCAAAAAATTGAATACTGCTTTTGAAATATAAAATCCGAATTTCTGGACACGGCATAGAAGGGCTCCTCACCACCTGACCCTAAGGGGTGTCCAAGGATACCCTCAGAACATGGGTTTTCCCCCTTCTCCAGGTATGCAAAACCCTAGCCCTAACTTAAGGGGTCAGAGGTAGAAGGAGTTGGGAATTTACTTAAGAGAAAGATCCCCATGCCCTAATCTCATAAACTCTAAATAATTATGTGCCTGGAGGATGGTCTAACAATTTGCTCTTTTAACAAGTACATTTTGAAAAGCACTGATTTAAGCACACTTATTATTCTTTATTTCTGAACCTTTACTTATTCCATTGCCATTGCTAAATATATTATTTTTCTTATTGGGTGATATGGTTTGGCTATGTCCCCACCCAAATCTCATATTCAATTGTAGCTCCCATAATTTCTGTGTGTTGTGGGAGGGACCCAGTGGAAGGTAATTGAATAATGGGGGTGGGTCCTTCCCATGCTGTTCTCATGATAATGATTAAGTCTCATGAGATCTGATGGTTTTTTTAAAGGGGAGTTCCCCAGCACATGTGTTGTTGCCTGCTGCCATGTAAGATGTGACTTTGCTCCTCCTGTGCCTTCTGCCTTGACTGTGAGGCCTTCCCAGTCATGTGGAACTGTGTGTCTATTAAACCTATTTCCTTTATAATTACCCAGTCTCTGGTCGTTTTTATTAGCAGTGTGAGAAGAGAGTAGTAGAGTAAATTGGTACTGATATAGTGGGGTGCTGTTGTAAAGATACCCAAAATGTGGAAGTGACTTAGGAACTGGGTAACAGGCAGAGGTTGAAACAGTTTGGAGGGCTTAGTAAGATGTGGGAAGGTTTGGAACTTCCTAGAGACTTGTTGAATGGTTTTTATAAAAATGCTGATAGTGATAGAGACGATAAAATTCAGGCTGAATGGAGATGAGGAACTTTTTTGGGAACTGGAGTAAGATCACTCTTGCTATGCAAAGAGACTGGTGGCATTTTGCCCCTGCCCTAGAGATCTGTGGAACTTGAACTTGAGAGAGATGATATAGGGTATCTGGCAGAATAATTTATTTATTCATTTATTTTTTTATTATACTTCAAGTTCTGGGGGACATGTGCAGATTGTGCAGGTTTGTTACATAGGTATATACACATGCCATGGTAGTTTGCTGCATCCATCCCCTCCATCATCTATATTAAGTATTTCTCCTAATGTTATCCCTCCCCAATTCCCCCACCCCTTGCTATCCCTCCCCCTATTCCCCCCACCCCCCAACAGGCCACAGTGTGTGATGTTCCCTTCCCTGTGACCATGTGTTCTCATTGTTCCACACCCACTTATGAGTGAGAACATACAGTGTTTGGTTTTCTGTTCTTCTGTCAGTTTGCTGAGAGTGATGTTTTCTAGGTTCATCCATGCCCCCTGCAAAGAACATGAACTCATCCTTTTTTATGGCTGCACAGTATTCCTGGTGTATATGTGCCACATTTTTTTTTAATCCAGTCTATCAACCCAAATGGCAGAAGAAATTTCTAAGTGACAATGTGTTCAAGAGGAAACAGAGCATAAAAATTTGAAAAATTTGCAGCCTGACAAAACAGTAGAAAAGAAAAAAAAAAAAAACATTTTCTGGGGAGAAATTCAGGCTGCCTGCAGAAATTTGCATAACTAACAAGGAGTTAAACTTTAATCATCAAAACAATAAGGAAAATGTCTCCAGGGCATGTCCAAGACCTTCATGGCAGGCTCACCCATTACAAGCCAGGAGGCTTAGGAGTGAAAAATGGTTTTGTAGGTCAGGTCCAGTACGTTCCTGCTCTGTGCAGCCTATGGACTTGATGCCCTGCATCCCAGCTGCTCCAGCTGTGGCTAAAAGGGGCCAACATACAGCTCAGACCATGGCTTCAGAGGCTACAATCACCAATCCATTGCAGCTTCCATGTGGTGTTGAGCCTGTGGGTGCACAGAAGTCAAGAACTGAGGTTTGAGAACCTCCACCTAGATTTCAGAGGATGACAGAAACTCCTGAATGTCCAGGAGGATGTTTGCTGCAGTGGTGAGACTCTCACCAGGAACCTCTGCTAGGGCAGTGGGGAAGGGAAATGTGGGGTTGGAGCACCTACACAGTCTGCACTGGGGCACTTCCTAGTGAAGCTGTGAGAAGAGGGCCAACATCCTCCAGACCCTAGAATGGTATATCCATCGACAGCTTGAACCATGCACCCGGAAAAGCTGCAGACACTCAAGCCTGTGAAAGCAGCCAGGAGGGGTGCTGTACCCTCTAAAGCCATAGAGGTGGAGCTGCCCGAGGCCATGGGAACCCACCTCTTGCTTCAGTATGACCTGGATATGAGATCATTTCGAAGCTCTAAGATTTGACTTCCTCTTTCAATTTTGGACTTTGGTGGGGCCTGTAGTCCCTTCGTTTTGGCCTATTTCTCCCACTTGGAAAGGGTGTATTTACCCAGTATCTGTACCCTCTTTGTATCTAGGAACTAACTAACTTGCTTTTGATCTTACAGGCTCATAGGCAAAGGCACTTGCCTTGTCTCAGATGAAACTATGAACTTAGACTTTTGAGTTAATGTTTAAATGAGTTAAGACTTTAGGGGACTGTTTGGGGAAGGCATGACTGGTTTTGAAATGTGAGGATGTGAGATTTGGCAGGGGCCAAGGGCAGAATGACATGTGTGTCCCTACCAAATCTGTCCCTACCCAAATCTCATTTTGAATTTTAGCTCCCATAATTCCCATGTGTCATGGGAGGAACCTGGTGGGAGGTAATTTATTCATGCTGGCAGGTCTTTCAGGTGCTGTTCTCATGATGGTGAATAAGTCTCACAAGATCTAATGGCCTTATATTATTTTATTATTATTTTCTGAGATGGAGTCTGACTCTATAGCCCAGACTGTAGTTCAATGGTGCGATCTCAGCTCACCGCAACCTCCACTTCCTGGGTTCAAGCAATTCGCCTACCTCAGTCTCCTAAGTAGCTGGGACTACAGGTACCCACCACTATGCCTGGCTAATTTTTGTATTTTTAATATTGACAGGGTTTCACCGTATTGGCCAGCATGATCTCAAACTCCTGACCTCAGGTGATCCACCTGCCTCGGCCTCCAAAACTGCTGGCATTACAGGCATGAGCCACCATCCCTGGCCCTAGTGGATTCATAAATAGGAGTTTCCCTACACATGCTGTCTTGCCTGCTGTCACATAAGATGTGCCGTTGCTCATCCTTTGCCTTCTGCCGTGATTGTGAGGCCTCTCTAGCCATGTGGAATGTGAGTCTACTAAACCTCTTTCCTTTATAAATTACTCAGTCTTGTGTATGTCTTTATAAGAAGCATGAGGACAGACTAATACATTGGGCAATTAGTTCATAGTGATATTTGAAGTCCAAAATCTACAACCTTCCTATTTGCAACATTCCTTAAACTGTTAAACCTCAAGATGGATACAGCAATAATTTTGTCCCCACCTGTGTTCCATTAGCATCTTGAATGCATCTCCATTTTATTTCCGATCAACTTCCTCCACAAAGCATAAATCACTAGCCAGAAACATCACCTGGGAACTTGTTAGAGATGAAGAATCAAAGGCTCCACCCCAAATTTACAGAATCAAAATTTATTTTTAACAAGTTCCCAAGCTGATCCATGTGCACATTAAATTTTTGGAAGTACTTCCTTTCAAATTTCACAGTAGTTTTTACTTTATCTTTTCTTTTTTCCTTTTTTTTTTTTTTTTTTTTTTTTTTTTTTTTTTTTTTTTTTTTTTTTTTTTTTTTTTTTTTTTTTTTTTTTTTTTTTTTTTTTTTTTTTTTTTTTTTTTTTAAGGATTTATGTGTCTCTTCTCTGGTAAACTAAGAATTTCTTCTGTACTGGGATAGAGTCTTAAAGGACATTACTTCAGCTTTTAGCACAAAACCAAATATAGTTATTACTCAGCATAAATCTGTTAAACACATAATCATGAAAAAAATATGATACTACAAAAGAAATAGAAATGTAAACATGAAAAGAGAATAAAGATTAAAACAATACAAGAAGAAGGGGCATGTGAAAATGTAACACAGAAATTCATTATAAAATAAATCATTTTCTGATGAGATTATTATTTTTATTTTCTTCCATTGCAAAGCAACCTACTACCAGTATTAATACTGCTTGGTTAACTAAAAAATTGATATTTTTTTTTACACAGAGTTTGAGTGTCAAGAAAATGTTTCACTACATTATAAATATCACAAACCATTGTCATAGAAACATTAGTATATTATTAGCTTTTATGTTTACTGATTTTAAAACATATTTGTAAAAGTTTCTTGAAAACCCAGGGCCAGGTCTATAGCTTTGATAATCCTGATATAGGGGCTATCGAGCATGACTGGGACCCCTGGTGGAAGATTATGATGCATGTCATATGGGGGAGCCCTTGGCTATAGATGCAGTTATACTTTGTTATAGGTTGAATTGTGGCCACTAAAAAAATTTGTTGAAATCCAAGAGTTAATTTTATGTGTCAATCTGACTGAGCTGAGGAATCCCCAGACAGCTGGCAAAACACTATTTCTTGGAGTCTCTGTGAAAGTGCTTTCAGAAGACTTTGGCATTTGAATCTACACACTGTGTAAAGAAGTCTCACCCTCACTAATCTGGGAGAACATCATCTAATTCTTTGAGGGCCTGATAACGCAAATATATGAAGAATGAAGTCTATGTGTTTCTTTAGCTCAGACACCCATCTTCTCCTGCTTTCAAACATTGGAGCTCCTGGTTCTGAGGCCTTCAGACTCTGGATATCAGCGGTTCTCTTGGTTCTCAAGCATTCACACCAGTGGTGAATTACACCACCAGTTTTCCTGGTTCTCTAGCTTGCAAATGACATACTCTTGAACTTTTTTGCCTCCACAATCACGTGTGCCCAGTTCTCATAATAAATATCATCTATCTATCTTTATCTAGCTCTAATATATCATCTATCTTTCTTTCATCTATCTAGTTCTCACAATAAATGTGTCTATCTTCTTTCATCTATCTTTCATCTATCATCTCTTTCATATTTCATCTATCTTTAATCTCTATTTATCTGTCATCCATACTTTCATCTATCTTTCTTATCTATCTATCTATCTATCATCTATCTATCTATCTATCTATCTATCTGCCTGTCTGCTGTTAGTTCTGTTTCCCTAGAAAGCCCTGAATAATACAAAGTTCTAACCTCTAGTACCTCAGAATGTGACCTTGTTTGGAAACAGGTTGTTGTAGATGTCATTAGTTAGGATGAGGTCACAGGGAATAGGGTATTCCCTTAATGCAATGTAGCTGGTGTTCTTACATGAAGAAAAGAGAAAGACACAGAGTGAGAACCCTGAGCAAAGATGGAGGCAGAGACTGAAGTACTCTGTTCACAAATCAAGGTTTGTGGCTGTCACCAGAAGCCAAAAGTGAGGCATGGAACAGATTCGCTCTCAGAACCCGCAGAGAGAACCAACTCTGTGGAATGTTAATTTTGACTTCTAGCATACAGAACTGTAAGAGAATAAATTTCTGTCCTTTTAAGCTACTGAATTTGTAGTACTTTGTTACAGCAGCCCTAGGAGACAAAGACATTGATATTTGTTTTAAATCAGTCTGAGTACCTCTGGTTCTTGCTGTCACATAGACCAGAAGTTCTCAAGCTTCAGTCAATATAACCACAAACATATTTGCTTGCTTGAGATTTCTGAACTTTATCCTATAGCAACAGAATCTGTAAGAGTGGATATTGAACATCTGCTCTCTTCTGATACAGCTGACCTGTGATTATTTTTTAAGGCATGAACTTGCTAGTCTGAAACCTATGAAGTATATTCCATTGAAGGTTAATGGGTAATTAAATATGTTAAATTGCATATCTTTTTGAATGCCATAGCAGTAAGTGAAGTAAGGCTTTGAAGCCACATCTTTCTAAGATCAAATTCTGTGTAGTCTCTTCATTATGGCAGAGCTTTTCCTTGAAGGTTATTTGTAGGGAAGGAGGGGTATTAGTGTCTTAAGTTTGTAAACAGAGAATGTGAATTACACAGAAATCTTCCTGTAGAGAGAGATTTTGTTGTTGATGTTTTGTAAGCTGGCTGCAGGAGAAAATGAACAGAGGAGAGTAACTGAAGTAAGCAACATCTTTTGTGAAAGTCTTGATGAGTTTGAGTGCACCTATGTAGGGGGACAAGGAGAGAGTGCCTGTAGATGTAACTAGTTAAGATGAGGTATTGCTAGAATAGGGTAGGCCCTTAATCTAGTAGGGTAGGCCTTTTTCCTCTCCTATGCACAGAATCTAGCATCCCTGTGGCAATATGTAGGATGTAGCAGCATTTGAAAACATCCGGAGGTAGTATGGCATTAGCATTTTTATCAGGAGCACTAACAAAACTAGAAACATTTAAAGAAATAAACATCAGCCCTATTTCCCATTACTAATATCTAAGCTCAAATGTCACTTCATCAGAAAGTATATCCTTTATTGCTCTTTCCGAAGGATGAACTAGTGCTGTTATTTTAGCAAAGTAACATTTTTCTTTGTAACTTCTGTCTCTCAAGGGCTCAAAAGTATTTGCAAAATGATTAAATGAATATGACCCAAGGAGCTGGATCAAGAGTATATAAATATAGTAGTGGATTTTTATGCATTTGGGATATACTAGTATATGAGACACATAGCCTCTGATTTCCTGGGTCCATGTTGGGTAATTGAAACAAGTAAATTTCCTTTAGATAGCATGTCTATCATACGTGGTATCATGGTTAACACTGGGTGTCAACTTGATTGGATTGAAAGATACAAAGTATTATTACTAGGTGTGTCTGTGAGGATATTGCCAAAGGACATTAACATTTGAGTCAGTGGACTGGGAGAGGCAGACCAACCTTCAATCTGGGTGGACATCATTTAATCAGCTGCCAGTGTGGCTAGGATAAAAGCAGGCAGAGGAATGTGGAAGGTCTAGACTATCTAAGTCTTTTGGCTTCCATCTTTCTCCCGTGCTCGATGCTTCCTGATCTCAAACATTGGACTCCAAGTTCTTCAGCTTTTGGACTCTTTGACCTACACAGTGGTTTGCTAGGAGCTTTTGGGCCTTCACCTACACACCAAAGTCTGCACCGTTGGCTTTCCGACTTTTGAGGTTTGGAGACTCAGACTGACTTCCTTGTTCCTCAGCTACCAAACAGCCTATTGTGGGACTTCACCTTGTGATCATGTGAGTCAGTACTCCTTAATAAACCCTCTTTAATATATACATCTCTCCTATTAGTCCATCCCTCTAGAGAACCCTAATACAAATGCTTTAATAGAAGAAATAGAAAAATTGTGTGGCAAGCACATAGTTGTGGAATTAAACCAGACACAGATGGAATCAGAAAAAGAAAAATTCCAAGAAATGGAAGGCACAAAATGTTTAAGAACTTTGTAAGTGAAAAATGTGTGTGTGATTGTGTACATCTGCACATGTGTATTTTGTGGTTATATCAGAGGTGGGGATAGGGCATAGCTAGAGATAATAAGAGGAGATATTCTACCTCAATAGTTAGCAGTGGCATACAAACTATGATAAAATATATTTTTAATTCATTTACTTGCAAAAGATTAAAAAGCTTGACAATATCAAGTGTTGCAGCAGAAGTGGATCAAAGATATCTTACATACTTCTTGTCAGAATGTAAATTGGTACAACCATTTTTAAAAACAAGCATTATTTTGTGACAATATTCAGTCGTATTTGCTCTGAAAAAAAATGTTGGATGCTTCCAAAATTTAAATCCACTATTGATCATACAGTTTTCATATCCTTGAGTTTCTGAAACTCTTTTATGTAAGTGTTGTAGTTTATAAAATACCTCAAGTTTCCAAACCAGACCATATTTTTCATTAAGACACCAAAGTCACATAATTTCTTCAATGTTTAATTTAAACTGTAATGTTATTGGTGGTGATCTCTTATTGGCCATCATGGTACATTGTCATTATATATTCCTAAAAATCTCTATGTCAGATTTACTGTTTTCTTTACTAAGAGAAAAAAAATTAGAATTTGCTCTGGTAGCTGCTATACCTCGCTTTTCTTAAGTTAATGAAGCTTTCCTCTGAAAAAGCCAACAAGATTCCATATCTTTTCCTGAGGATGGTTTGTTGAGTCTGTATGAGGACTCAAGAAAATGGCTTATAACATTAAATTTGCCACTAGCTGTTTATATCAACTAGTTAGGTCAATTATGATATAACCAAACCTAATTATTTATTAATTGCCTCTTCACGGAGATATAATAGAGAAGAAAAAGAAACTGAGAATAGCTTAAAAATTAAAAACAGCTTAGAAGACATGAACATAGTGAAATGACCCAGTGATTCCAAGACAGTGCTCTAGGGATCCTGAAGTAACCAATCAATCATGAGGAAGATGACAAGTACATATTACATCCCATCCTCACCTGTGAGATGGGATCTAAAATATCAACAAGAATACACAGGAAGTATTTTAACAGGAGGATAAAAAGAAGCCTGTGATTTCAGCAAAAGGTATTCCTGTATCCAAGGAAAACACTCTCCCAGGACTAACACAGCAGGCTTTCCAGATTCAAGATGCCATTCCAGATTCCAGATTCACGAAGCTATTATATTAATGCAAATTTAACTTAATGAAAAAGATTTCATGCTGTGTCTAACAAAAAATGAGTGACTAGAAATCATTATAGTAACATTAATAAAATTAAGATGACAAAATACCTGAGGCAAGGATAGTATAAAAGGCACCATTACTAAGAGAAGTTACCTATTGCTGAAACATAGAATTGTAAAGAATAGAGAAAGTGGGGAGATTACTACCCGGAAACATAAGCTTAGATGAAGGAGGGTCTGGATTTTGTGGAGAAGCGGTAAATGATGACTGCAATGTCTGAAGACTAAGAAAATCAGAAAGACTGCTCAGTAGGCAAGAACATCTTATCTGATATTGTATGGCCACATGTGAAAAGAACATCTTATCTGATTCTGTATGTGTTAGTCTGACTCTATGAACGCCAGTAGTGTTGTATTTCTGCTTTGGACATGGGAAAATTGGAAACATCAATGATCAGATATTTTCTAGGATCTTCTGGGAGTCCACAGAATCCTTCAGAGAGAAACACTGGATGGAGTTCGTAACTTAAAGCAAAAATTAATGGAATATTCGTTGAGTCTGAGATATGTGTGAGCCCAATAATTCACAACTGAACTGTGGACAATAATATCTGTAACTACCATTTATTGCATACTTTCACTATACCGGCTACTGTACTACTCATTTTACAAATAGAATCTCATAATTTACATAATAAAAAAAGAGCAAATATATTTTCATCATTGAGAGTATGTAAATGGATGTACCAGAGAAGACTCACTCCTTAAATGTGTACGATCTCAAAAACATTTTATAAAATTTAACACGCTCACACTATATCTAGGCAATTTTAATTTGGGGTACATATCCTCTCCCCCAAAATTCTTGCATATATCCAATGGTAGACAGATACAGGTATTTTTGTAGCATTACTGTTCATATGGAAAAATGATTAAGTGAGTCATGAAAAGAGGAAGATTATTAATTCTATACACATGTGGTCCAGTGAATGGGAAAAATTATGCGGGGACTTGTAGTCATGGTAAGTAAACTGTATAATCTGTGTTGATAATCTTGACTTAAAAGCAGTGGAAATAAAGGTAAGGAGCAAGACAAGAAAGAAACAATCATCAGGTATGATTTGTAGGATTTCGTGACTGACTGGTTATTGGGGGTAATAAAGGGGTCTAAGTGACTCAACAGGCCAACTCCTTCATGTTGACGCCACTTATTGTGATTTTAGATAGAAGAAAGGAAGCCAATTTAGGCAATGAAAAGAGGAGAGATACTAATTTCAAATTGTATAATATAGCATTAATATCATCATTAGCTAGTCTCACATATTCTACAGTCATTTGCAGGAGACCGGGTATTTAATGTTTCTTTGGGTGCTTAGTAGTTTATTATACCAAAAAAAAAAATTGGCATATTATCTTGGGTTTTTACTTCTACATTCTATTTAAAAGAGAGGCACAGATAATCACCATGGTATTCCTTGCAACATGGCTTAATATTTTTAAACATAAAAATAGATTGTCCATTTATTTCAAAATAAGAGAATTTGTTTTCTGTTGCTTTTGCCACTGTACATTCATAGATCACTTTTTAAAGCTTTCTTAACATTCCTGACACTTCAAAAGAGGATATTATCCCAAGTTGGCACTTAGTTTAATCTGCATATGGGGTGGTTTGTTTTTCTCTTGTTGATCCTTGAAGACTTTCATTTGTCTCTCCCATATGGCAAAAATGGGTACATATTTTGTGAGCATCTGCAAGACAATATTTAATATCCTCACATTGCTAAGAAATTATGTTCAAGCTGACACGTTTTCACAACCAATGTAGTTAAAACGTGTAATGTCACGGTGCCCGAACAGAATAAGAATCAATTGTCAGTTTTGTTGAACGTTAAAAGTGTTATGATGCTCTGTAATTCACTGTGGACAAGACTGCATATTAATTAATTTATTTCAGCAAATTTATTTTACCATGTAACGTTTCTTTTTTCCTATTTGATCAAAATGTTCATCAGGAAAAAAACATAATCAGGATGAATGTTGATATGCAAAATAATATATCACAGATGACCCCATGATCTTTGTGTTTATATGTCACGTTCACACCAGATGCGACTGTAAATTCTTGGGTGTAGCAATTTTGAGATTTTTTAAACTTGATAAACAACACACTCATTTCCCTTATGCTTTTTGTTCAAAATATTTTTGACTACATTTGTGATATCACCTTTAGAGTCAAATTATATTCCACATGAGGAAATAAGTAACATTGGTCTATGCTTTCAGACCAAAACTGTATTGCCCAGTGTGAAACACAATATTTTGTTACATTGGCTCTGAGAAAATTGTAAATGCTTCCAAAATTTAAATTCAACATCAAAAGATAAATGTGTTTTCACCATTGAGAGTATATAATTTGATGTGCCACCAAAAACTGCAGTCATTTAGATGTAAAAATTCTCAAAAGCTTTTAGCAAAATCTGTTGCATAGCATTAAATTAATATTTTGTATACCAAGTTAAATATAATACTCATATTTCCCTCAGAAATTTCTCTACTGTAAATAATGCAGAGATGACTAAACATTGCTGTTAAAATCTTAATTTTATTCCGCTAATCTAAGGATCATAATTTTTCTGAAAAGGGCCATATAGTAAATATTCAGACTCTGTGGGCCATATTGTTTCTCTGTCAACTACTCAGTGCTATCATGGGAGCAAGGAAGCAGCTACAGACAATAAGTAAACAAATTGGTATCACTGTTCCAGTAAAAATTTTAAAAACAGGCAGCAAGGTCTGTGATTCATGGTTTGCCAGTCCCTGCTCTAATCAATTGTAGTTATCTATTGCATAGATACAACACATGCTTTTTATCTTCTTATGAATAATTAGTAAAATAATGGAATTGAAAGTTCAAGATAACTAAGGGATGTAATGAGCATTGTATAGAATATGCACAAAGTTAAATATAATTGGTAGAACTGAGAAAATATCCTCTATTGGAAAAAAGGTTTCAATTCATCTTCTCATTCATCCCATAAATATTTATTGAGTGAATAGCAAATATAATCCCTTATAATAGGAAACAGAGAAACAGGGATAGAAAAAATAAGATATAGTTCCAGTCTAAGTGAGCCTGCATTTAATGCTTTGAAGAACACACCTGTGTGCTTTGGGGGAGAATCCTTCACTGTGAGAGGTAAAAGAGTTAAATGAAGATCACAAAGGCTTTTTTTCATCATTTTAGGTCTCTAAACCTTTCCTAAGTAATAGATTGAACTGTTCATTACAGGAACAAATAAAAAAGGAATAAAAGAGAACAAAATATCATGAATCAATTAACAGAGTTGCAGTATGAAAGTTCATAGAATTTGCTCAAAGTCATGCCTAAAGTGACAATGGCTATCATGGAAATTCATATTGCAGCATGACTTCCCAATAGTGTAGGTTCTACTCTATTTCAATGCAGCTTTGTTCCCATAAGAAATTAGAAATAAGATGCAGATAACATATTCCAAGACCCCTAGTAGATGTCTGAAGACATGGATAGTACTGAACCCAAAGGACACAGCTCGAATATATGCCCCACCAAATATACCAAATTGTAATCCCCAGTGTTGGAGGTAGACCTGGTAGAAGGTGTTTGTGTCAAGGGAGCAGATCTCTCCTACCTTGGTGCCGTCCTTGAGATAGTAAGTTCTTGAGAGACCTACCTTTTCAGAAGTGTGTGGCATCTCCTGTGCCAACCATCTTGCTCCGGCCATGTGAGATTCCTGCTCCCCCTTTTCCTGATGACATGATTGTAAACTTCCTGTGTCCTCTCCAGAAACAGATGAAAGCATCATGCTTCCAATAGAACCTGTAGAACCATCATCCAATTAAATCTTTCTTATAAGTTACCCAGTCTCAAGTATATTTATAGCAATGCAAGAAAGGCCTAGCACACCTATATACAACAGTTTATATTTTCTATACATATATAACTATTATAAATTAAACTAGGCACAGTAAGAAATTAACAAAACTGATAATCATTATAACAATATACTGTAATAAAAGTTATTTGAATATGGTCTGTCTCTCAAAATATGGTATGACTGTACTTACTCATCTTCTTGTGATGATATAAGATGATAAAATGCCAATGTGATGAAATAAAGTGAGGTGACTCATGTAAGCATTGTGACCTAATGTTAGGCTACACCGATCTTGAACACAAACACTGCAATCCTGGACAGTAATTCTGATAACCAAGGGGGATACTAAATGATGAACCGGAAGGTAGCATGTAGTGTGGAGACATCTAACAATGAGATGATTTATGTGCCAGATGAGAGAAAGTGGATTTCATCATGCTACTCAGAATAGCATACAATTTAAAAATTATGAAGCATTTATGTCTGAAATATTTCAGTTAATATTTTCAGCCCACGGTTGACCATATGTAACTGAACCTGGAGAATACAAAACCAGGGTGAGCAAGGACTGCTATAATAGTTTTGGAACATCTACTATTTAGTAAAGATACTACAATGAATTATCTATACATTATCTTACTAATCCTAAACAAAAATCATCTTAAGAGCTTGTATCCTGAGACTTTGCTGAACAAAATTAATGGGCAGAAATCACACGTATTCCTATACACCAATAACAGACAACCAGAGAGCCAAATCATGAGCAAACTCCCATTAACAATTGCTACAAAGAGAGTAAAACACCTAGGAATACAATTAACAAACGATGTGAAGGACCTCTTCAAGGAGAGCTACAAACCACTGCTCAAGGAATTAAGAGAGGACACAAACAGATGGAAAAACATTCCATGCTCCTGGTTAGGAAGAATCAATATGACAAAAATGGCCATACTGCCCAAAGAAATTTATAGATTCAATGCTATCCCCATCAAGCTAACAATGACCTTCTTCACAGAACTGGAAAAAACCACTTTAAACTTCATATGGAACTAAAAGAGAGCCCGCATAGCCAAGACAATCCAAAGCAAAAAGAACAAAGCTGGAGGCATAACACTATCTGACTTCAAACTATACTACAAGGCTACAGTAATCAAAACAGCATGGTACTGGTACCAAAACAGAGATATAGACCAATGGAACAGAATAGAGGCCTCTGAAGTAATGCCACACATCTACAACCATCTGATCTTTGACAAACCTGACAAAAACAAGCAATGAGGAAAGGATTCCCTGTTTAATAAATGGTGTTGGGAAAACTGGCTAGCCATGACAGAAAGCTGAAACTGGACCACCTCCTTATACCTTACACTAAAATTAACTCCAGATGGATTAAAGATTTAAACATAAGACCTAACACCATAAAAACCCTAGAAGAAAACCTAGGCAATACCCTTCAGGACATAGGCATAAGCAAGTACTTCATGACTAAAACACCGAAAGCATTGGCAACAAAAGCCAAGATAGACAAATAGGATCTCATTAAACTTAAGTATTTCTGCACAGCAAAATAAACAAATGTTTGCAATCTACCTGTCTGACAAAGGTATCTGGATATTAATCCAGAATCTACAAATAACTAAAGCAGATTTACAAGAAAAAAATCAAACAAACCCATTCAAAATTGGGTGAAGGATATGAACACACACTTTTCAAAAGAAGACATTTATGAGGCCAGCAAACATATGATAAAATGCTCATCATCACTGGTCATTAGAGAAATGCAAATCAAAACCACATTGAGATACCATCTCATGCCAGTTAGAATGGCGATCATTAAAAAATCTGGAGACAACAGATGCTGGAGAGGATGTGGAGAAATAGGAGCACTTGTACACTGTTGGTGGGAGTGTAAGTTAGTTCAACCATTGTGGAAGACAGTGTGGTGATTCCTCAAGGATCTAGAACTAGAATACCATTTGACCCAGCAATCCCATTACTGGGTATAAACCCAAAGGATTATAAATCGTTCTGTTATGAAGACACATGCAAACATATATTTGTTACAGCACTGTTTACAATAACAAAGACCTGGAACCAACCCAAATGCCCATCAATGATAGAATGGACAAAGAATGTGTGGAACATATACACCATGTAATACTATGCAGCCACAAAAGACAATGAGTTCATGTCCTTTGCAGGGATATGGATAAATCTGGAAACCGTCATTCTCAGTAAACTAACACAAGAACAGAAAAGTAAACACTTCATGTTCTCACTCACAGGTGGATGTTGAACAAGGAGAACACATGGGTACAGGGAGGGGAAGGTCACACACTGGGGTCTGTGGAGGGTGGGGCCTAAGGGAGGGACAGCTGGGGGTAGGAAAGTTGGGAAGGGATAACATTGGGAGAAATACCTGATTTGGGTGATGGGGGGATGGAGACAGCAAGGCACGATGGCATGTGTATACCTATGTAACAATCCTGCAAGATCTGCACATGTACCCCAGAACTTAAAGTACAATAAAAAAGAAAGAGTTTGAAATTATATTTCACATTTTGGCACATGTAGAAACTAAAGATAAGAAAAAAAACACGTTGGTAAATCAACTAATAAGAATGAAGTCAGATAAGGACTCAAATCTTTCCACCTTACAAATCTATGGTGCTTTTGTTTTATATAAATATATATATTTTTATTCTTTTTTTTCCCTGAGATGGAGTCTTGCTCTGTGGACCAGGCTGGAGGCCAGTGGCATGATTTCAGCTGACTGTAACGTCTGCAGAAGGATTCAAGCAATTCTCCTGCCTCAGCCTCCCAAGTCGCTGAGATTGGAGGTGTGTGCCACGGTGCCTAGATAATTTTTGTATTTTTAATAGAGATGGGGTTTCATGATGTTGGCCAGGATGGTCTCAAACTCCTGACCTAGTGATCCACCCACCTTGGCCTCCCAAAGTGCCGGGATTACAGGCGTCAGTCATTTTCATAACTTGATGTGCACAGGAAATCAAATTAATAGCAACGTGAGATTATAGGTACTACTATGAAAATAGCAATTAAAAAAAAAATTTAAACGCTAATACTTGGCTTGTACTAAATAGCATACATCATGTCCCTTCTGTCATCTATTTGAAAACATTTGCTGGAATATATCTGTTTAGGTGTGACTTTTCTATCCTCTTTTGCAAATAGCCTTAATAACTTCTCAGTTACAAGATTAAAATAATATAAAAGGTTAATATCAACAACAAGTCATTGTGACTGTCTAGAGAACAGTTTACTCAGCTATATCCCAGAAAGAGCATGCCACTTACCTGCAACAGAATAGGTTTTTTTCTTTGGCTTAGAATCTAAGATTTATTAATATGTTGTCTTATTGAGACAGAAAAACATTTCATATGGAGATGAACTGGTATACAAAATATAAGCACAACTAATAAAAAAAGCCTCATTCATCAGATCTAAGGGTTTCATTCAGAACTACTGTTTGAGACCTACATGACTAAAGTTGTCAAAAAGTCCTTGGTTGCAAGACTAAATGCAAAATAAGCTGTTCATAAATTCTGTGCTTCTGTTGATAAAGTTATTTCTCATAAAGATGTGGGCTGATAATTCTGATAACCCTATATATGTATACTGACTTTGACAAGTAAACAGATAATGTATGGTAGGAGCCAGGTTTTTTACTGTTGGAGTGGGAATTTGCATATTGTAATAAGTCACGCCAGTTAGAACGGCAATTATTAAAAAGTCAGAAAACAACAGATGCTGGTAATGACATGGAGAAATAGGAATACTTTTACACTGTTGGTGGGAATGTAAATTAGTTCAACCATTGTAGAAGACAGTATGGCGATTCCTCAAGGATCTAGAACCAGAAATATCATTGGACCCAGCAATCCCACTACTGGGTATATACTCAAAGGATTATAAATCTTTCTACTATAAAGACACATGCACATGTATGTTCACTGCAGCACTATTTACAATAGCAAAGACTTGCAACCAACCCAAATGCCCATAAATGAAGGACTGGATAAAGAAATGACACATATATACTATGGAATACTATGCAGCCATAAGAAAGAATGAGTTCATGTTCTTTGCAGGGACATGGATGAATCTGGAAGCCATCATTCCTAGACAAACACCGCATGTTCTCACTCATAAATAGAGTTGAATGATGAGAACACATGGACACTGGACACAGAGCAGGGAACATCACACGCTGGGGCCTGTCGGGGGTGGAGGGCAAAGGCAGGGAGAGCATTAGGACAAATACCTAATGCATGTGGAACTTCAAACCCAGATGATGGGCTGATGGATGCAGCAAACCACCAAGGCACTCGTATACCATGTAACAAACCTGCATGTTCTGCACATGTATCCCAGAAATTAAAGTAAGATTTTAAAAAATAAACAAAAGTGAGGGAAAAAAAAAGTCATGTTAGGAATTACACTCAATTTGATGTGATGGAAATGGCAGTTCACCTATGTGGCCTTCCCCCTAAAACATACAAGTCTGCTTGAGCATCAGAACAGCAGCAGACACAGCACAACTGAGATTAATTGTATAAAATATCTGACTAGTACTATTCAAAACTGTCAAGATCATCAAATACTAGGAAAGTCTGAGAAGCTGTTACAGTCAAGAGGACCACAAGGACACAAGATAACTAAGTGACTATGGTATTTTAGATGGAATCATGGAACAAAAAAAACAAGTAAGGTAAGAACTGAAAAAAATCTGTAGTTTACAGATTTCAGTTTGTAATAATGAATCAATATGCATCAATTAATTGTCTAGCAATGGCATTATCCTAAGATTAAGATGTGAATGGTAGGAGAAACTGAATCTCAGGTATGTGGGAAGTCTTTGTGCAGTCTTTGCAGTGTTGCTATATTTTCATAATTGTTGTGTAACAAAATTTTATATAAAAATATTCCTCTACCTAATTCTCATAGGATTTAATTCACTTAGCTTCTGAATTTACTAAATGAGAACGCACTGGACAGGAATCTCACAACATAAAAGCTTTTCCAGTTATGCTAATAAATTGCCACATTTATGTTAATTTTTCAGGGCCTCAAAGTAGTTTAAGCCTGGGAATAAGAACAAAAGTTTAGGAGCCTAAGAAATATCATTTCAATGTAGCTTTTCTTCTTTCTATTTTAGTGAACTTTAGTTAAGTAAGTTATATAAAGTCTCTAATCCTTACTTTCCTGCTATATAAGAAGTCCACACTTTAACACAATAATGTTGAGCCAAGTATTTTTAACTCACACAAAGTCAAGTGCATGATCTCTGAAAACTAATAAACTGACAGAAGAAACATTTAACATTGTAACTTGCCTCCCATACCACTCAATGTGAGATTTCACCAAAATAATCATTGAAGGGCAAACACATCTTTAATTGTAATACTGGTGCTTTAATATATGTATTTTTCATACAAAGCAAGTAAACTAGTTTATCTGGAGTTCAAATAAATGATAATCTGACCAATAGCAAAAACCAAATGTAAGGATTCTTGGAAAAACTTTTCATTCATTTCCCACATGGCACCTAAGGTATCTTCCAGAGAAATTTTGACTTTATAAAATTTCCACTTTACTTACTAATGAATCCTTGTAGAATAAATAATTTCATTATTCCTACTATATCAACCTAATAGAATAATGACCAAAATTCAAAGAAAAAATGCTTTTACTGTACTTAGTGCCAAAGATTTAATATGTACTCAAACTCCAACCTCTACAGAGAGAAATAATAGAAACTCCTGCTAGCTTAACTACATCCCATTGTTATCAGTAAGAAAATTAGGGTAAATCAGTAAAGTCTTCATGTTTCCTTCATTATTAAACATTAATGGTTTGATAATTCTATTCTAATGGTAAACTCTGCAATGTTTACTGCCTGTCATCAGTTTTAGCTTTTGTTGCATGTGCACAAAACAAAATATTATTTTGATCACATTATATTTTACTTTTCATATTTGCTTTATCTAAAATAAGCTTACTATTTAGAAGGTTATGTTATTAAAACATTATTTACCTAGAGCAATTTTTTTCTTTATTTTAGGGCAAATTATGCAGAAGACAAATCTCTTTGAACCATGCTATATATGGCTATATAATGTACACAAAATTCTCATAATTTATAATATTATTGGTATAGAGTAAAGAATAATGCATCATTTTAATATCATTGCCTCCTTTTGAATACTTGTAATAACTTATTAGACATGTTATTTTCATCACTCTTATATTACAAAGAAAATGTTCTTTCTTGAGCTTTCACCCACAAGGGCAGGTTTCATTGCTTTCATGAATATAGTATAATGAAGCTGGCATTTCAAGATCCATTTTGAAGTAAAATGAATATTTCCCCAACATAAAGCATTTTGCAATACATAACCCGAGAGAAAGAGTTTATCCTCAGTTCCCCTATTAGATTTAACTGAGTATAGCTATGAATGACAAGGATTTATTTCCAAGGTTGACAAGCAGCACTGACTGCTGTTTTGTAAGAGATTGTTTATTTGGCTATTCTCTCATAAGAGACTCTTTGTTACCCAGGGAATTTGTTTTTTAAAATGTTTAATTATCTCTATAAGTAAAAGGTTGATAATAATTAAACCGAAGATTACATCCCCTTGTAAAACTTCCACTGTAAAAAATTCTAATATTCTCCTAGTCTAGATATTACAAGGAGGACTGAAAAAAGCAGTTTAGACTTGCCATGGATTAATTATGCTTAATTGTAAACAATGTAAATCAGGTTATCTTACAGCAGTGGGTATAAAACCAGAATTTTTATTGTTGGAAAGATGAAAAAGAATACAATGTCTACCTGTTAGTGAAGATTATAATCTGATGTGTAGGAGAGTTCATTTATTTTCTCTCTTGCTCTCTTTTATACAATTTTTTTCTTCCCTGCAGGTGTAGCATATGAATTATCTCAAAATCACATTGAAAATGTGATAGGTATAATTTGTCAAGGTAGGTCAGGTTCAACCTGCATTCTCTCTTTGTCTTTTGTAGTACACCACAGTACACCACATATACAGTGTAAAGTAACTTTAAAAACACCCCAGTGTATCTACATAATTATCAAATAGTCTGTGTTTTCTCCTTACAAAGCTTCAAGAATTATTGGTTTATAACACTACTCTCTTCTCCCAAAAAATGCCTAGGTGTTTTTGAGCTACATATTATTCCCTGATAAAAGTATAGATTATCATCTAATGCACATTAATGTATTTTTATATTTGTAGGTAATGTAGTTATCCAAAGTATGGCACAAGGTGTCTATCTGTAATGCACTCCCCTTTTCAAAGCAAGTCTGAGGCATTTCCTTATTGTATAAACTAGTTATCTAGAAAATTGCAATTATTTCAGAAAAGTGCAATTTTTTCAAATTATGTAGGGATTATGTGCTCTTAAGGGTACTCTGAAAATGATGGGTTTTCCAAAGAAAGTCTTAAAAGCATTTAGGGGAGTCCAAAAAAAAGTGCTTTCGGTAAGAGGAAAAACACTTTGATTCTGTTAAATAGATCACCTAAATTATTCTCTATACAGTTTCACTCCTGAAAGCCACTTTTTTCCTAGTTCTTTTCATTTTCATTCCCATAATTGTCCTTCCTAAGATTATTATATGTAATGTAATTTTGATAACATTAATGGACTGGTTTATAGAAAATATTCAAAAACAGAAAAGGTAATATAAAAAAGAAGAAGGAAGGCCAATTGGAAAATTCACCCTATTAGCAGGTTTCAAGTATGAGGCCAGCTTTAAAATGTGCATTTATAATTAAATCACTGTTAGAATTCATTCTATAGCAGCACCTTGAAAATGAAGACAGGGCTTCAAAAATGACTGCCGGCCTTCATATTAAAACAAAACACCTTTTAAATTATTTACTTAATATGTTTTATTTTGGATTCTGTTATATAATCCTGGAGACAAAGAGAAGCCAGAGATCTATAATATCAACTTTTCAAAAATAATCATTGTGATTCAGAGATACTTTGAGTTAACAGTATCTTTCTGTTTATAGGAAATCCCTGGGCATCCAAACTTTGGTCTATATTCTTCATAGAAATATTATAAAATACTCTTGGAACATCATCTCAATATATTATCATTTATAGACATAAAACAGAAATACTTACAAACTTAGAAAAGAAATCTTATGAAAAAGGGGAAAAAAGTGAGCTCTTTTATAGCCTCCTCATGTGACCTAAAATTCTACATTTGACTAATCACTTCTACAATTCAGATAATATCTTTCCCAATCATTTAACTGTGGCTGGAATAATGTTAAGAAATAGTAAAGTGATGATTAAACTATCTTACACCAAAAGGTGTATTTCTGAATACAGAATGGTAAACAGAAAAATCATGTGCCACTGAGCATCTTTTTTGACTGTTAATATTGATGTCCAATATTTTTAGATTGGAGAAGATTGTTTCTATGAATGCATAAGAAGTCACTAACATATTTTGAGATTTTAATGTATTTTTGAGAGTTTAAGAACTTCATAACATTTTGTGCAATGTCTTAAAATGAGTACCTGCCATAGAAATAATGTGTATTCAGTGCTTTTATATTATTACTATAATTCTAAAGACAGATCAGATATCTTTTGGTGCCAAAAAGCTTATGCCATGCTGCTCATATGATTACTATATTTTTAAGTGTACTGATTTTGTCATAAATATTTAATCATTTCTTAGATATATTTTCCCTCTTCTTTCTTAACTCATATGGTACAATCTGTATAGAGGGGTTTATATGTTTATAAATGTACATGTCTGCATAAGAATAACAGTTGTGCTTATACGAATCAGAAAAGGTAATTTCCTTTTACTCATGATTAATGAAAATGTTCATTAAGTCAGAAGTTGAAAAATGAACAACTGTTTTGGTAGTATCCTAATGTAGTTTAGTTGTAATATCAGAGCTTAGGTAAAATGTTTGTGATATGTGTATCAATGTGTATATATGTGTGTATATATGTATAAATATATACACAATGTGTATATGTATATATATACATATGTGTATATGTGTATATATGTGTGTGTATATATGTATATATACATATATGTGTATGCATATGAGTATATGTGTGTATATACACATATGTAAATATATGTGTGTATATATATATATACACATATATGTGTATGTGTGTGTGTGTGTATATATACACACAATTTTACAACGCATCTTTACCATGCCTTTTACCATATATATCTCATTTGATCCCCACATCTGTTATGGCAGGTATTATTATCTCAGTTTTATAAATGAAGAAACTGATGTTTTGAGAATATAATTTAGTGTCCTATATATAGGATATTTCATTATTTTCATTATTTTCTATATTTTCATTTCATTAGAAAACACCAAGGTATGCCACAACTACTATACTGCTACTGAAGAAACAAACATATATATATATATACACACACACATATGTGTATATATGTGTGTGTGTGTATCACAAACATTTTAATTAACCTCTGATATACCACTATACTGCTACTGAAGAAAACAATAAAATATTTCATATGGAAATAGTTATGGCATACCTTGGTGTTTTCTAATAAAGTGAAAATTTAGAAAATGAAAATAATTAAATATCCTATATATAGGACACTACATTATATTCTGAAAACATCAGTTTCTTCATTTATAAAACTGAGATAATAATGCCTGACATAACAGTAGATGTGAGGATCAAATGAGATGTATACGGTAAAAGGCATGGTAAAGATGTTTTGTACAATTGTATCATTTCATGAACTGAAACAGACTTTTCCAAACACAGAAATCACAATGTTTTTTTCCTCTGTTCTATTTAAACCCAAATATGATCACAGGAGAGCTAAATGGACATGAGATAAAGAAGGCTGCATACACTAAACAATAACCCTTGATTTCTGACCTTCAGCATCAATCTCAAGAGAGGTCCCTTTGCTTTCTCAAGGTGCCAAAAGGCTCTGACTTTTTTTTTCTTTTTGAGACAGAGTCTTACTCTGTCTCCCAGGCTGGAGAGCAGTGGTGCGATCTCGGCTCACTGCAACCTCTGCCTCCTGGGTTCAAGTGGTTTTCCTGCCTTAGCCTCCCGAGGAGCTGGGATTATAGGTGTGTGCCACCACACCCAGCTAATTTTTGTATTTTTAGAAAAAAAATACATACATTCTTTTTTTCAAAAGCATAGGCACTTGGCTGTGACACAAAATTTGGATTTTTTAAAAGATCTCTTTGAAAATTTGGATAATGATAATTCAGTTTTATTTACAAAATCATCATAATGTTATTTATATCCAGAATTGCTTAGTCATTTACCTTACTCTAGAGTTTACAACATAAGTGCTTACTTGAGCACAGTTACCAAAACCCATGGGCATCTAAACAGTGAGACATAAGTAAACCTCTCCGAAATTAATGAAAATGGGTTGCTTAGTTGCAACTGTTGATTGAAAAGTTTAATCATAACTTAAATAGAAAGCACCAACCACATGTATACTCTGCATTTCTACACAGTTTAGAAAAGTGATTTATCTCTATTAAGAATAATTTCAACCAAAATAAAATCACCTGAAAATCAGACTGAAACAATTTACAGATCTAAAGAGTGATGCATATTTTTCTTCTATGAACTTCTGAATTATATGAATTCATGGAGGTTATCTGAAATCAGCTAGAAATTTGTAATACCAAATCTATGAGAGTGACGCATAACATACCTAGTGAATTGAAGTGAATACATGTCTAGATGTGTGTGATTTGTGTGATAAGTAGGTGCTATATATAAGCAGGTTTAAAATTAGGGTTTTATTCAAACTGTTTCCTAATACATAAATCTTATTGAAAAAAAAAATTGTGTTTCAAAATCAGCATTATAACAGTACTAACCAAAGCTGGAATTTCTTTTTTTTTAAATTTAAATATATATACTTTTTATTGCATTTTAGGTTTGGGGGTACCTGTGAAGAACATGCAAGATTGTTACATAGGTACACACATGGCAGTGTGATTTGCTGCTTTCCTCCCCATCACCTATATCTGGTATTTCTCCCCATGCTATCCCTCCCCAACTCCCCACTCCCTGCTGTCCCTCCCCTTTTTCCCCCCAAATCTGGATTTCTACCAAGATGATAGTTTTTCTATTTCCTCCTTTACCCACCTTCTGAAAGGCAGCAAAATTCAATGTTAATACTAATCAGAAGGATTTAATAATGGGACTCACCACAGAAAAATAGACAGAAACTCTTTTGGAATGCAAATATAACATTCATGGTAGAAGTTATTAAAACTACCAAACAATCTATTCAGCCAGTTGTAGAGAAAAAAATGCCTTCATTCTGAAGTTAGAGTATTAAAAGGATGCACACATATATTTACTGTGCACTGTTCACAATAGCAAAGACTTGAAACCCACCCAAATGCCCATCCAGGATAGATTGGATAAAGAAAATGTGGCACATACACACCATGGAATACTATGCAGCCATGAAAAAGGATGAGTTCGTATCCTTTGTAGAGACATAGATAAATCTGGAAACCATCATTCTCAGGAAACTGACACAAGAACAGAAAACCAAACACCGCATGTTTCAATCATAGGCGGGTGTTGAACAATGAGAACACATGGTCACAGGAAGGGGAACATCACACATTGGAGTAGGTTTAGGGGTGGGGTCTAGAGGAGGGACAGTGGGGAGCAGAGAGGTTGGGGAGGAATAACACTGAGCTCACATCTCAGCACTTGAGCTCCTATAAACGACACACTGTCTCCTCAAGCAGCTCCCTGACCCCCTTATATCCAAAGAGTCACCTCATGAAGGAGAGTTCAGACAGACATCTGGCAGGTATCCTTCTGGGACAAAGATAGCGGAAGAAGAAACTGGCAGCAACACTTACTGTTCTGCAGCCACTGAAGGTGATCCCCAGGCAAGCAGGGCCTGGAGTGGACCTCAGCAGTCCTACAGCAGAGGGGCCAAACTGTTAGAAGGAAAACTAAAAAACAGAAAGAAATAACTTCATCATCAATAAACTGGACATCCACTAAGAGACTCAATCTGAAAGTCAACAACTACAAAGTAGACAGGTGGATAAATACACAAAGATGGGAAGGAACCAGTGCACAAAGGATGAAAACACCTGAAACCAGAACGCCTCTCCTCGTACAAGGGATGACAACCCCTCACCAGCAAGGGAACAAGGCTGGATGCAGAATGAGTGTGATGAATTGACAGAATCAGGCTTCAGAAGGTGGGTAATAAGAAACTTCTGTGAGCTAAAAGAACGTGTTCTAACCCAATGCAAAGAAACTAAGAATCTTCAAAAAAAATTTCACGAAATGCTAATGAGAATAAACAACTTAGAGAGGAATATAAGAGAATTGATGGAGCTGAAAAACACAATATGAGAACTTCGCGAGGCATACACAAGTTTCAACAGCCGAATTGACCAAGCAGAAGAAAGGATATCAGAGGTCAAAGATAAACTCAATGAAATAAAACGAGAAGGCAAGAGTAGATAAAAAAGGGTACAAAGGATGAACAAAGTGTCCATGAAATATGGGACTATGTGAAAAGACCTAATCTACGTTTGATAGGTGTACCTGAATATGATGGAGAGAATGAATCCAAGCTGGAAAATACTCTCCAGGATATTATCCAGGAAAACTTCCCCAACCTAGCAAGGCAGGCCAATATTCCAGTCCAGGAAATACAGAGAACACCACAAAGATAGTCCTCAAGAAGAGCAACACAAAGCACATAATCGTCAGATTCACCAGGGTTGAAATGAAGTAGAAATGCTAAGGGCAGCCAGAGAGAAAGGTTGGGTTACCTACAAAGGGAAGCCCATCAGACTCACAGCAGATCTCTCAGCAGAAACCCTACAAGTCAGAAGAGAGTGGGGGCCAATATTCAACACCCTTAAAGAAAACAACTTTCAACCCATCATTTCAAATTCAGCCAAACTAAGCTTCATAAGTGAAGGAGAAATAAAATCCTTTGCGAACAAGCAAGTACTCAGAGATTTCATCACCACCAGGCCTGCTTTACAAGAACTCCTCAAAGAGGCACTAAACATAGAAAGGAACAACCAGTACTAGCCACTCCAAAAACATACCAAATGGCAAAGAGCAGCAACACAATGAAGAAACTGCATCAACTAACAGGCAAAACAGCAACCTAGCATCAAAATGGCAGGATCAAATTCACACATAACGATATTAACCCTAAATGTAAATGGGCTAAATGCCCCAATCAAAAGACATAGACTGGCAAACTGGATAACAAGCCAAAACCCATCAGTGTGCTGTATCCAGGAAACCCATCTCACATGCAAGGATACGCAAAGGCTCAAAATAAAGGGATGGAGGAAGACTTACCAAGCAAATGGAGGGCAAAAAAAAGCAGGAGTTGCAATTCTTGTCTCTCATAAAATAGACTTTAAACCAATAAAGATCAAAAGAGACAAAGAAGGACATTACATAATGGTAAAAGGATCAATGCAACAAGAAGAGCTAACGATCCTAAATATATACGCACACAATACAGGAGCACCCAGATACACAAGGCAAGTTCTTAATGACTTACAAAGAGACTTAGACTCCCACACAATAATAGTGGGAGACTTTAACATCCCATTGTCAATATTAGACAGTTCAATGAGACAGAAAATTAACAAGGATATCCAGGACTTGAACTCAGACATGGACCAAGCAAACCTAACAGACATTTACAGAACTTTCCACCCCAAATCCACAGAATATACATTCTTCTCAGCACCACATCACACCTACTCTAAAATTGACCACATAATTGGAAGTAAATCACTCCTCAGCAAATGCAAAAGAACGGAAATCATAACAAACAGTCTCTCAGACCACAGTGCAATCAAGTTAGAACTCAGAATGCAGAAACTAACTCAGAACCGCACAGCTTCATG